>JAQHUG010000535.1:631923-646860 GCA_028555095.1 Dicrostonyx torquatus | reverse complement strand
GTCCAGTATGGAGCACAGTGCTATGAACTATAGTCTTGGTGCTGTGTGTCACATCTCTAGATTTCATCGTCTTAGACAATAGGGGCTTTATACCCTAGGACCTACTTCTCTCCTTTTCTTATCACTGTCATTGTTTTCATTTCTTAGTACAATAAAGATGATTCAAACAATCTCTAATTCTCCTTCTTCTTAAATTTTTATTAATTCTTAGCTTTTAAGAACCAGGATATGAGGGGCTGGAGAAATAACTCAGTGGTTAAGAGCACTAGCTGCTTTTCCAGAGGACCTATGTTCAATTCTCAACCACATAGTAGATCCCAGCCATATTTAACTCCAGGAGACGCAACACCGTCTTGTGGTGACTTTCACAGACACCAGGCACAAACATAATACACAGAATACATGTACGCAATAAATAAATAAATAAACCCACAGTATACATACGATAATAAAATAATATCTTCAAAATATATACAGTTTTTGAAAAAAACTAAATGAACATGGTGTTAACCTGCCATTAAGCATTTGTTTGTGCCCATAGTTCAGTGCTGCTCTCAGATTTTATCAGAGAAGCTCTGTTTGTGGTGGGTGGGCAATAGTCAATGCAGAGACTCAGCTAGTCAATGTGCTGAGACCGAGTGACAATGGAGAGCTTAGCCCTAAATGGGCACCTATGGCACCTTCTTCAAGGCTCAAGGAGCATCTCCTTAGAAATAACCCAACCAGGGCTGGAAAGATGGCTCAGTGGTTAAGAGCTTTGCCTGCTCTTCCAAAGGTTCTGAGTTCAATTCCCAGAAACCACATGTGCTCATAATCATCTGTAATGAGATTTGGTGCCCTCTTCTGACCTGCAGGGATACATGCAGGCAGAACATTGAAAACATAATAAATAAATCTTTAAAAAAAGAAAGAAGCAAAGAACCCAACCAGTACAGTCTTTCAAGGATCGTCACATGCGAGGGGTAGAAGGAATGTAAGAGCTGCTGGTGTAAAATGTCCTCCAGCCATGGCATGGCTGTTGCACCATGAACTCACAGTAGGAGGGTCTACACTCAGGAGAAACTGTACAAGAGGGGCCTCTCCAATATACTATTATGGATGAAAAAGAGACTCCCAAAGTCCCACCCTTCCCTGAGAAGCAATAGGCAATTAATGGTTGCTGGAGGAGGGGAAGCCATATTCTTCAGTGGTAGTGTACCCTCTCTCAAATACATATCCTGCAGGCCCAGACTCTGTAGACATCTCTAATGAAATGCAGGACACAGACATACAAATAATAAAAACTGACTAAATTAATCTGTGTCTACAGTGTGTTTCTTGTGCACGTGTACACACAGCATACATTTAGGCAGTATATATGTATCTATACATACACATGTACACTTCATGCACACATACATACCTTTTGGGAAACTTCAGAAAGCATTACAATATCTATCACTAAGGAATATATTAAGTATGTCTTTAGGTTTGTGGTTGATTGTCTGTCTGTTTTATGGTTTTTCAGGACAGGGTTTCTCTGTGTAACAGCCTTGACTGTCCTGGAACTGGCTTTGTAGAGCAGGTAGCCACCAACTCAGAGATCTGCTTACCTCTGCCTCCAGCACACTGGGATTAAAGTCATGTGCCACCATGTCCATCTTAGCTTTTAACAAGTTTGTTACAATTTGTTTCATTTCATGACTTTTCTTTCTTTTTGGTTTGGTTTGGTTTGGGGCCAAGGGGTTAAGACAGAATCTCACTATGTAGTCCTGGCTGGGGAGGAACTCCTTATGTGTCCAGGCTGGCCTCAAACTTAGAGTTTGCTTCTGCTTCCTGAGTTTTGAGATTAAAGGTGTGTGTCACCACACCTAACTCATGGGGTTTCTCAAAGTTACCTGGTTAACAGGACTCTGTCCCTTCTCTGCCTCAACATGCTTAGCACTCAGATATTAGGTCTGCTATACCTGGGTTAACTTTTAAGTTATTGTGAAAAATTAATAACATTTTCAGATCTATCTGATGCCTCTCAAACTACCTCTGAACGAAAAAAAAACCTGAGCCCCTTAGTATAGAAGGTTTGAGATGGAAATTGCATGTTTGAAATACAGTTTTATTCTAGGTATACACAAAACTTCTCTTCTATACTAGAATATCCTTTTCATTTGTATTTAATTGTTTTTCAGATAAGTCATCAAGCACTTCTCTTAATAGACCTTCCAGGATATTTTCTACATGTACTTTTTATTGTTGGTTATATCAAAAATATAACGCTAGCATCCCGAGCTTGTGCAATAAATACTGGTGTAGAAAACAAGCAATGCTACTGGTGAAGTTAACAAACATCTTTATTGATATACCTGAAGAAAACTTAAAGCTTTTGTGGTCTTGTGGTTTGAATGGGAATGGCCTCCAGAGGTTAATATATTTGAATAGTTGGTAGAACTGTTTAGGAAGGATTAATTATGGCCTTATTGAAGGAGGTGTGGTCACTAGGGGAAGGCTTTAAGATTTCAAAAGACCATTCCAAGTGCTCGCTCGCTCTCTCTCTCTCTCTCTCTCTCTCTCTCTCTCTCTCTCTCTCTCTCTCTCGTGTGTGTGTGTGTGTGTGTGTGTGTGTGTGTGTATGTCTTTGCCTCATAGATGTGTCTCAAGATGAGAGTTCTAAGATACTGTACCGTATCTGCCTGTCTGCTGCCAAGTTCCCCATCACCGTGATGGTCTTCATCTCTGAAAGGTAAGCCCCAAATAAATGCTTTATAAGTTGCCTTGGTCATGGTGTTTTATCACAGTAATATAAAAGTAAGACATGTAGATCATAGGAAACTTTAAAGCCTTCATATTAAACTGACTCTGCAGGAAATACACACCACTCTCTCAGGACATCCCATGCTGCCTGAAACATCAAAGTCTCTCTGGTGGTATAGAAAGGTTCAGTTTCAAGGGAATAAGATATTAATGGCTTAGATATTAATGTCACTCTAGCAAGAGCATTATAAAATCACTGAAGAGCACTGGGTTCTCTCAAGGTTGGTTTAGGAATGGTCAAGATCAGGACCTCTGTTGACCTCTCCTTCCTGATTGTTAATGCTAAGTAACTTTTGCTAAGTCAACTCTCAATACCACCAAAGAATTAACTAACTAATGAATTAACCAATTAAGCTAAATATGTATCACAGCTTAGGAAGATGGCTTCAACCACAGATGACAAAGTATGTCATTGTGTCAGAGTCAGGGACATCCCTAAATCAACTCATAGAATACTAAAGACTAGCCAGAGATTTGGCCACATAGTCAAGCATTTTGAGGTACTACACAGACAGTTTGAGAGCACTCAGAATGTGTGCTGTATTCGTTTAGCCAACACTATATTTCTCTAGCCCATATGATAAAGAAAGGCTCAGGAGTTGGAGTTGATAGGGTATTAAAGGTTATTTTTTTTCTCCTTGCTGAATTGAGTTCATTGAAGTCATCTGAGTCAAGCTTCAGGCATAAAAACACTTCTGGCTTCCCAGTTCTTCTCAACTACCTGGTAACTAAGGAGGTCTCAGCCCAAAGTCTGGCATAATGATGGCTTTTATTATATCAGGACTGCTGCTGCTCCTCAAATCTGGAATGTGGAGGTGTTCTGGGCAAGAGCCAGGTATCAGAGTGGACCGTTTCTGGTGATGTTTTCATGGGGCATCAGAGTGGACCGTTTCTGGTGATGTTTTCATGGAGTATCAGAGTGGACCATTTCTGATGATGTTTTCATGGGGTAGTTCTTCAGTGACCATGAGCCATGAGGTTCTTGGTTTCGAGGGATTTATTATCCCATCTCAAAAGTTAACAACTTAATAATTCCTTGCCCTATATGTTACCTCTACCTGGCATGGTGTCGTGTTCCCTAAGACAGAGTGGGACAGAACTCACTTAAAATACCTCCGAGTCTTGCAGACCACTAGAGACTCGGCTCAAAGGAGGCAGAGGTTAACCTGGGAATTTTTCATATACTGTTGTAATGTCTCAGAAGGAAAGTTGACTATGAGTACAGGTACTAAGCATAATTTATATAGTATTTGGAGGACTAAAGGGAATTTCTGGAGGGAGCACAGTTACCATGGTATACTATTGTCACTGCTTACAGCAAGGTAGGTTGTTAACAAGCAGGAAACACCCCCTACTCTTTGCCTTTAGATAAAACAAAAGGAGAGTTGTGCAAAATGCTTATTGCAAATGTAAAAGTCCAAGCTGATGAACTGTGACCAAGAAAAACTAAACATTTATTTTAATAAGAAAAACTATAATGTGAAAGTTAAAAGGTTAAACCGGGAAGTGGAGGTTTCTGAGATGATGAGATGGTGGGAAAGGGGCATACACACGAGAACCCTCCCATTGACACAAGGCAGCTGCAAAGAGTGAAAGAAAGAAGTCAGGCAGTGGTGGCACACACTTTTAATCCCAGCACTCAGGAGGCAGAGGCAGGTGGATCTCCGCAAGTTTGAGACCAGCCTGGTCTACAAGAACAAGTTCCAGGACAGGCTCCAAAGCTACACAGAGAAACCATGTCTCAAAAAAAAATTTTTTTTAAAGGATGAAAAAAAATGACACTAGGGGCAGTGAGCTCCTCCACAAGGCTGCCAAGGTTGCCCAGGGAAGGGACAGGGGCTGCCAAGGTTGCTCGGGGAAGGGACAGGGGCTACTGAGGTTGCTCAGGGAAGGGACAGTGATGGAATCCAGAGTACAGCCATGCAGAAGTAGATGGGAGGTGAATTTTGAAAGAAGTGAAGACTCAGTGGAAGGCTGTGGTGGGGAAGGGAAGTGGGAACTGGGACTACATCAAAGGGCTTTGGGCTTCAGTGGTGGACGGGTGTGGTGCTGGTGACTGGGATGAAGAAACACAAACGGGAGCAAAGACCGTAAGTTCCATATGGAACTTGTGCATGCTGAGGGCTACTCCAAATCCTCTGTATATCTGACACCTAAATGGAGAGAAGATGTGAGTCTTCCAAGGCCCAAAAATTCACAAAGGGCTGGGATTGAACATTATGCTCTTTTGGCCCACTATACTGTATTACCTTGGAGAACAGAATGCTCATTATGCCCCAGAAGGACTCTTCTCCCAAGTTTTAGGATCAGATCTCCATATGAACCATATGTCTGCTGCTATCTGGCACACAGCCATGGCCTGATAATGAAAACCTGTGGGCCATGGAGGTGGTTCAACTAGTAAAGTGCTTTCCATCGGAGCACGAAGATCTGCACTCAGATCTCCAGCACCCATGGAAAAGACTGTAATCCCAGTACTGGGGAGGTAGACAGACCGATTGCCAGGCTTGTTGGCCAACTACTCTAGTAGAGTTGGCAGGCTGCAGGTTCAGTGAGAACACCTGTCTCAAAAAATAAGGTGGGGAGCCAGGCGGTGGTGGCGCACACCTTTAATCCCAGCACTCGGGAGACAGAGGCAGGCGGATCTCTGTGAGTTCGAGACCAGCCTGGTCTACAAGAGCTAGTTCCAGGAATGGCTCCAAAGCTGCAGAGAAACCCTGTCTTGAAAAAACAACAACAACAAAAAAAATAAGGTGGGGAACAACTGAGAAAGGCAAATATCTACCGCTGACCAGCATGCAAGTACACACACACACACACACACACACACACTCACACACTCACGGCTTAAGTTCCACAGATGCCAAGGATTGGGGAGCTTGGTACCCAATACAGCATCCTGATAAAAGTACATACCTCTGCTTCCATTCCAAATAGCCACCACAGTTAATCTCAGGCAGAGCTTTCAGGGTTCTGCGAGTTGTTTCATTTGAGGGATGTCAATGGGAAGAAAAGAGAAGTAGAGTCACATTATGACAGGGATCACCCTTGCCCACGCCCCCAACCTCTGCTTGTTTTGGTTAAACAGGTTTTCTTTCATGCCATGTATTGAGGTGCAGCAGCTGATTGCCTCTCTTCTCTTCCAACAGTATCGGTGGAGTGCAATTATTTTAATCTTCGTGTGGTAGCTAAAAAGACGCTGTTTTATCCAGATGAGCTAGTAGGCCCTGATGAATTATTCCTAGGGACTGGCTGCAGAGTGACTTACGAGCGACCAGATGAATTTGAGTTTAATATTCCTATCCAGTACTGTGGGATTGTTGTAGAGGTAAGAGAAAAACTGTTTTACCTACTGCCATCTGCAAAGTCTGTTCAAGTGTTACTTCCTGCTCTTGTCTTAATCTGTGCCTGGTGCCTTAGCCTAAGAGGAACATGAAGAATGTGTTTGTCACTTCTACTCATTCACCAGACATAGTATGTACAGGATACTTGGCATTAATAAAAAGCTATATAGACTTTTCTATCAAAATAAATGAATGTCCTATCAGCATAGCACACATATTATTTTCACATGGCATTTTACACACCTAATCCTACAGGATCAATTCTGCTTCCACTTATGTAGAGTTAGGAATTGTGGTATAAAAGCCATGTAACCAGACACATGAAGTTCACATCCAGCAGAGCAAGGGCCAGAGACCAGGCTTGCTGATGCCTACGCTAAGCCTGTTATCTTAGTGCTATGATGACTCTGGCATGAGCAGAACGAAATGAACAACAATAATAAAACAAATAGAGGACATCCCTAGTGAAGTATCCAGGTTTGTCTCCATCACTAAACTACAGCTTATTCCTGGGGGTAACCTGTGCTCCTCCTTCTTAGTGTGGTGTTCAGGGCCCAGGACTTAAACTAATAGTTGCTCAGCATCCAAATCAGCAAACACAGAGTTTCAGCCTTTTGATTAAAACTTTCCCCAGGAAGTAAAGAGACAAGAATGGTCTGGAGTGGTCTGAACTAGAAGTAGACTTAATTTGTTCATTTCTAATTGATAAACATGTATGTGTTATGTGTGTGTGTGCATGTATGTATATATCACTGAAAGCAATAGTACTTCATTCAGCGTTTATAAGGAAAACTGAAAGTAAACTTTGGTGGAGGAAGGTTCAAGCACACCCAAGGGAAATACAAAACATTCCATTTACCGTGGCTTAGTTTGCATTGCTGTGGTCATTGAAATAAGTATGTTCTAGGAACCTAAACTTCATGTCATGAACATGGAATACCTAAACAGACTGACACGAAGGGCCTTCAATCTTCTCTGCCTTGTAGTTTCTTGCAATGATTGCCTATCTCAGTCTACTTCTCAAGCTGTGCTTACTAACAGCAAGATGTCAGGCACTCAGATTTGTTCCCATACATCCATCAAAATAAATCCAAAGGCATTTTGAGGTTTTTAGCAGCTAAAAGCAAGTGTCAAATATAGAGCCCTTCACAGAAGTATAAGCCCATAGTTATCAAGATGGGGCAAGCCTCTCCACAGGGAACATTGGGTCATTTGAGGAGACAATATCAATGACTCCTTCCAGAGAGGAGGAGGGTGCAACTGGCATCTGGTGAAGGGGAGCAGGTGTCTAGTGTCTGCAGGCACAGGCCCCTCCGCACATAACAGAGAGCTACCTAATCTCATGTGCAGTGTCACAACTGAGAAACCTTGGTCAAAATACCTATATCCACCCTCTCTCCTTACCCCTTTCTCTGGGCAGACTTCCTCTACAATCGATGCAGCCTAAACTCTGCCGATCGTGATGAGGCCAGAGTGTCTGTCTGTCTGACCTCTGGATTTGAAAGCTGAATGAAATAAACCTTTCAGACCTTGGGAACTGCATGAATTGTTCATCCCACTATTTATTCAACAAGTTACTGACTTTGGAATTATTAATTAGGTTAATACATCATATCTAATATAATCCCAAAAGCATAAATAATGGAGGACCAAATTGTTAGAGAACTTGAAGCCAGTATGGTAAAACCATAAGATTTGTAACTTATTATGAGATGCATGTGCATTTCATACTTAGAAAATCCAACTGGTCAATACAAATACATTGTTTTTTAGTTAACACTCTTCCTTCTAATGAGATTTTAGAAACTTAGACATCCAAAGTAAAGGCCAAATACTATGTTTGAAGACAGAAGTATCAGGAGGAGTCTCTCAGACTCCTTCAAATAGTTTATTCATCTTTTAAATCCTCACAGATCAAGGTTCCATCTAAGTAAGAAAGTGTTTCAGTGCCTCTGATGGCAGAGAGAACCTTAAGCACATCAATTCAGTTGCATATCTTTATTTCTTGGGGTGGAAGAGTGGCAAATGATTTATCCTCCAATTTCTTTTGAATATATAAAAATGTATTGTGACAAACCTTATCTTTTATCTCAACAGATAGTAGTTGATAGAATTATCTTTTATCCCTGGCTCACATATAAACCCAAGAATTTACATATTTCTGCTGAGCTTCCGCTGAAGTGTGTGGTTCCCAGGTCAGTACAAAACACATGCTCGTTGATTAAATTCCAACAGCTCTTGGCTAAAATGTATCATTGTTTGTCCACAAACCTTGAAATTCCTAACTTTTGTTTTTGTTTAGTTTAGTTTTTTTTTCTCTATTGGGAGGGAGTTTTCAGGGATCCCTCATGAGATCCTGAGTTTTGTAGCTGTGTGTCTACAGCATGTCAATCCATCTTAACCTCTGTTGCAGCCCCTACCAGAGGCCAAGAAAGTGATACAAGTTACAAAGCCATGAGTGGGTCTTGGCTGTTCATCCTTTCTACTTCCCAAGATGAAGGACATGTTGCCAGGCCAAGTGCATCACACCAATACTGGCACACTGTCTATGGAAATTTCTTAAGTACACAATTGGCTTTGGCCTTCTGAATAACCCAAGAGACCCTAGCTGGGTCTCATGTCAGTCATGTAAAACCAGCTACTGAGGAGGATAAGAAAGACAGACTGTATGTTCAAGACCTGCCTAACGCTACTCCATGAGTTTAAGGCCAGCTATAAAAACTAGACCATCTCAATATAAAAAGTGGTCTGAGGATAGAGCTCAGTGGCAGAGTACTTACCTAACAATCACAGCACCCTGAGATGAATCCCCAAGTACTGCAAGACAGAGGTGGGGGTGGTGGAAGGAGGAAGAAAGGGAGAGAGAGAAGAGACTGAAACTCTAGGTTACTAGAAGATTAGGGTTCAGAAAGTCAAATGAAAATTAATTCTACCTTCTAAGTTTTAAAATAATTCATCAATAAATGATATAAAAGCTAAAGCTTTAAAAACAAAAACAGACAACTGGTTTCAATAGTAAGTTTCTAACTCCAGAAGTAATTTGAAATTAAATAAGACAAAAAATATTAGAAAATTTCTAAAACATAGATTGTGTATGGCATCAGCATTTTGGTAAGACTATGACTCAGTCCTTTCTAATGACAATAACCACTGAGCTCCAATGTGTGCCGCTCATAGCATCTGTGAGCCCAGGGCACTTGAATCTTTACCATCAACTCTGTGTGTACAGCATGAATGCCAGGCCAATTAATGACAGAAACTTAGACACAAACATATTAAATGATTTTCTAGATCCACAGAGCCAAAACATTCCAGATTTAATTTAACAAAATGAACTGAAAACACTGTTTTCTTAACTAAGCTTTAGTGCATTGTGCTGGTTAAGAAGTTTGTAGAAGTCAACTTCCAAGATGACTCACTGACAGGGCCTAGATGGCTGGACGTAAAGCCTAGGGATAGTGACTGACCTTTAGGCCTCTGCACTGCTTTCTAATTCCTGTTTTCATTGTTTTGTTTTTCCTGTGGAAGTGCTTATGTCACAGATGACCTAGAATTGCCCTTTCCTGCTCAATGCTGGTTCCTGAAAAGGCAGAGATTCTGTACTTCTTGTAACTATGTCCACTTACAAGATAACTGGGTAAGGACTCCTGTAAGGGCAAATATTTAATATGCAAACATTCACAGATTATATCCAAAGCAAAAATTACCCATTACATTTAGTATTTGTTTGGGGAAGATCCTATAGTTATCTCAACCACGTATTCAGTGGAGATGGTCCTCCACAGTCACTGTACAACTTGATGAGAGGCTACAATAAGGCCCCAGCCCTACCATCCTCTCTTCATGCTTGGATGTCTTTCCTTGACTTTAATATTTTGCATTTTGCATTACAGTATTTGGAACTGAACATATGAATCCAAAGTGAATGTCTGTAATGGGAGGAGGGACAGAAAAGTGCTGAACTTACAAATTTGGAACATTTTCTTCACATCTTTTCATAAAAGACCAAAGGTCTTAAGCCGAAGGTGGTGCTGAAAAGAAAAATATATAAACAAAATGTTTATGAGTTACCACTGGGTTGTTGTCAAATATATTCAAGATACCTTTGAGAACTGTTTTCCCTCTTTTTTTCTGTAAGCCTTTAGAAAATGAAATCTATGTAGCTCCTACTCATAAAAGATGGATTAGATACCATACTGTTCCTATTTTGGAGCCCTACAGTTAGCTGGCTCCAGCTCAGAGAGTACTCAACTTAAAAAAACAAAAGATTCTTGAATTATGGAATATCTCTCTTCTCTTTCTCTCTCTCTGTCTCTCTGTCTCTCTCTCTCTCACACACACACACAGAGAGAGAGAGAGAGAGAGAGAGAGAGAGAGAGAGAGAGAGAGAGAAACATAAATTGTAGCTTTTTTTTACCATTGAATTAATAGCTAGAGTCCACAAAAAGCAAATACATAATATTTGTTTTTTCTGGGCCTGGGTTATCTCACTCAGGATGATATGGATTTTTCTAGTTTCATCCTTTTACCTGTGAATTGCATGATTTCATTTTTTAATGGCTGAGGAATGTTCCACTGTGTGAATGTTATCACATTTTCTCTGTCCATTCTTCTGTTAAGGGGCATCTACTCTATCCCAATTTCTGGCTATTGTGAATAGAGCAGCAATGAACAGAGTTGAACAAGTGTCTGTGGTAATATGAAGCATCCTTTGTGTATATGCTCAAGAGTGGTATAGCTGAAACTTGTGGTAGATCTATTCCCATATTCCTAAGGAACCACCACACTGATTTCCACAGTGGCTTATGAATTTGCCCTCCTACCAGCAGAGGATCAGTGTTCTCCTTATTCCACATTCTCACTAGCATGAGCTGTCACTTGTTTTATTGCTCTTAGCCATTCTGACAGGTTTAAAATGGAATCTCAAAGTAGTTTTCATTTGCATTTCTCTGATTATCAAGGATGTTGAACATTTAAGAGTTTCTCAGCCAATAAGAGTTTTCTCTTTTGAGAATTCTATTTAGATCAGTACTCCATTTTTTAATTGGATTTGTTCTCCTGATATCTACTTTCTTGAGTTTTTTAGTATATTTTAGGTATTAGTCCTCTATCAGATGTGTAGTTTATAGAAATCTTTTTCCATTCTGTAGGCTGCCACTTTGTTAGAATGATGGTGTCTTTTGCCATGTGGAAGTATTTCAGTTTCATGAGGTCCCATTAATTAATTGTTGATCTTAGTGCCTGTGCTAATGGAGTTCTGTTCAGAAAGTCATCTCCTGGGCTAACGTGTTCAAGGGTCTAGCTCACTTTCTCTTCTGTCAGGTTTGGTGTATCTGGTTATATTGAGATCTTTGATCTATTTCAGGTTGAGTTTCATGCAGAGTGATAAGTATGAATCTATTTTCACTCTTCTACAGGCAGACACCCAGCTGAACCATCATCCTTTGTTGAAAATGTAATTTTTCCACTGTGCTCTTCTGGCTTCTTTATCAAAGATAAGGTGTCCAGAGGTGTGCAGATTTATGTCTGGGTCATCAATTTGGCTCCATGACTGTTTTTGTGCCAACAGCATGCTGTTTTTATTACTGTAGCTTTGTAGTACAACATGAAATAGGGAATGGTGATACTTTCAGCAGTTCTTTTACTTGTCTTTATTTTTATTATGGTGTAGCTATCCTGGGCTTTTCTGTGTTTCCATAGGAAGCTAAAATTTTTCCTTTCAAGATCTGAAAAGAATTGCATTGGAATTTTGATAGGGATTGCATATTGCATTGAATCTGTAGATTGCTTACAGGAGAATGGCCTTTTTTACCATTGAAAACTTCAATTCAAAGAGGTTAGCCACACCCAAGAAACCACAAAGAATAAATAATCCTAGAGCATAAAAAAGCACATAGCGCAACAACAAAATAACAGGAATCAACAACAAACACTGCTCACTGATAACTCTTAACATCAGTCGTCTCAATTTCCCATCTGTGGTGGCTGTGTTGCTTGATAGGGAATTCTGGGATTCTGCCAGGTGTGGCCACTGGGTGTTCCAAAAGTGTTCATTTCTAGGTATTGGGAGCTGACACTCAGAATGGGAATGAGAAGAGGCATAGGACTGTGGGTGTCCACAGCAGGAATGAAAGCAGTGCTCCCCTAATATCTGTTTAGTCCCCATGGGAATGGTGTAGAGTGAGGAGAGGCCACAATAGGTAGTCTACCAAGTTGAGGATGACACTTGGGGCATTGGACTTGGAAAAGAGGGAGAGTGAAGATCTGTCTGTAGCTCACCTGTCTGCTTAGTTGACCTACTTGCTTCTGTGGTGGCCTTGGCTGGTGGAGTCCCAGGGAATGCCTGCTGGAGTTGGGGGCTGGGATAATGGGATGAGTAGGGAGACAGGCTGGAAGAGATCTGTGTAAACCCTTAGAGATGGGAGCAGGGAGGGAAGGGAGGCTGCAGCAAATGGTCTGCTGCAGAGGTAGGGGTAAGACTGGGGAGCTGGATTTGGAGGCGAGGAGGAAAGGTGAAGATCTACTGTTAGCCAACCTCCATTTAATTGTTTTATTTTTATATATTTTGTTTTTATTATCTTAAATAGTTTTTAAATGTAAATATATTTTGAACATGTTCTCCGCTCTCCCAAGTCCTTGGTCACAGTCACAAACATATATGTTTGTTGTATAAAGAATTTTTAGAACAGTGATTGAAATATATTGAGGAATTAATATTGCTATTACTGTTACTCTATTAGAAAATAAAGTAAGATAAAAATGTTCTAATAATGAAATAAAAATATTCTTGAGCCTTAGTATCTCAAAATAGTAAATACCAGTTTCTGAACTTTTTTTTTTCCGCAGTCAACACCGTTTTATGGAGCAAGGAATCATTCTCATCAAAGACCTTTTCATCCATCCTTTCACCGTTGACTCACCATGGCAACATAAAGTTTATATATATTTATATATTTTCATGTTTTAATTGTATTTTAATATACTATAACCCTTTGTGATACCTTTGAAAATAATCTATTAGTGTTTTTAAGCTTTAATGTAACCACAATCTACAAATAAAACATTTTATTGTGTGTAGTATTATTTTTAAGCTTTAATGTAACCACAATCTACATATAAAACATTTTATTGTGTGTAGTATTATGCCTCTAAATCAAGCTAATTGAGTTTTTACATTTTGGGCTAAATTAGTAGTAAAATGGGAGCTGGGGCAAAGCAATTACCAAGCTTCTTTTCAATACCTTGTTTTTAATGATTGCCTATTGAAATTAAAGTTGGGGAGGGGATGGCCCAAATACCATCCCAGTATTTTGGAAGGAGAGACAAAGGATCCGCTGGACAAGGTAGTTAACTAGATTAGCCAGCAAAAGACCCTGCCTCCGTAAATAATGTGGAGAGCAATAAGGAAGATACCTGCCATCAACCTCTGGTCTCCTTAAGGATGTGCACACAGAGGTAGTACATGCAAAGAGAAAGGAAGGAATAGAGGAAGAAAGGAAGGAAGGAGAAAAAGGACAGGAAGAGAAGAAATGAAAATAGAAGTTCCTCCTGAATCAAATCATTCTGTAATAGAAGTTCAGGTGCAGGTAGGTGGTAGGTTTTGAGTCTGTTGACATGGTTATTCTGTCAGTCAGTCTGAGGCAATGTTAGCAACCTTCCTATTCTTTCATTCCAAGGATGAAGAACTGGGCTGGTTGCCTCAGACACTGAAAGTAGTGACCGTGTCTTCCTGTTTTTTCCAATAGTTCTTTTGTCAATATTGCCATCACTTCAAACTTGGAATCCAAGCTAGCATTTGAGGAATTGCAGGTGTATGCTCTGTGGTGGGGATTCATAAACCGTCACTTTATAATTTGGGAAAAGGGTACAAGGCAGACACTTTCCAAAGTCCAGACTGTCCATTGCATGCTTGTCTCAAATGTGGGTTCACTTATACCTGGCAGGGTTTCAAGTGCACACTTTCTGCTTCAGCACTAATAGTAAGTATTTCTATTTGTATATTCAGTTAACTGAACTCTAGCAAAGGAAGCACTGTGAAGCTACAGTAATCTCAGCCCTTTGTACAGATGGCAGTTTCCTTGCCAGGGGAGGATACAGGACACCTTAACCTCACTCTGCCTAGGCTAAGCTGGTTCAAAATCAGGAAAAGCAGGGTTCAAGGCTTTGGTTTCAAGTCCTAAACCTCCAGGCCAGAACTTGAATAGATCTTATTCCATTTCTCTTTTCTCATTCTAAAGCAATCAAGTGCCCCTAAAAAGCCAGAGGGTATAATGCAAATAAACAAAGTGGTCCTTTAAAGATGAGGACTAGCACATTTCTGCACTAGTTAACAGGAAGCTTAGGATGGGGCTACTTCCAGTGTCGGCCAACTACCTTTGATATTATCACACAACACATTTACTAAGAAACTATATGGACACCTGGGGCTCTAGTTCAGGAAAGGCTGGTCAATGCCTTCACGAAAAACTTTGACACTACCTGGGAAAGAACCATAAGACTAACATGGCCGATTTCGGGTGCAGGGCCCTACCCGGGTACTGGATTTTTTCCAAGCCCAGCCCAGCTCCCCCTTCCAGCTATGGGGTCCTAGGACCTCACAAAGCAGCAGGCTCCAGGGCTAAGGCTCTGGGGATCTGGGAGTGAGTGCAGAGAAGCAGGGGTTATTTGTACCACGGTGCTACATCCACCAAGCCTGAGCTTCTGCCTCTGAGATCCTGGAGCATCAGGGGGCCCTGATATAGTCCCAGCAGAAACATCTGGAGGGTCCAGCAGAAACATCTGGAGGAACATTCTGGAGGAGCGAGTA
>JAQHUG010000535.1:597087-613256 GCA_028555095.1 Dicrostonyx torquatus | reverse complement strand
TTTTCGAGACAGGGTTTCTCTGTGGCTTTGGAGCCTGCGCTGGAACTAGCTCTTGTAGACCAGGCTGGTCTCGAACTCACAAAGATCCGCCTGCCTCTGCCTCCCGAGTGCTGGGATTAAAGGCGTGCGCCACCACTGCCCGGCCAGTGTGGTCCTGTTTATGCTTCTGTAGGGCCAGGGTAAGAATGAGTCAGAGAGGGACAAAGGCAAATGCTCAGACACAGATTCCAAAGCAGGCGTGTTGAAGCAAATTGTGGTACTGTTAACCTGAGATGAACTAGTAAGGGCAGAAGGCAAGAGACTGCTCTAGAAGGCAGAGCCAGGTGACTCTTAGGTAGCTGACTCAGGGAGGAAAAGGCGATGTTAACCAACATACTCACCAGACTCCAGGCAAAGACAAGTACTGGCAGCTCTTAGTGAGATAAAAACAGCTGTTACTCTCTTACTGTGTGCTATGCGCCAGGTGCTGCTCCAAGCGCCCTGTGTATGGAACGCATTTAATCCTCAGAAACCCCAGAATTAAGGGCTGCGATAAGAAGACTGAGACTCAAAGAAGTTAAGGGACTTACCTATGATCACATAAATATCGAATTGGCAAAGATGGAAGAATGGATTTAAAAAGCTGGTTTTCAATAAATTTAATGAATTTAATATAGAAACTAAGAAACACCAAGATAAGATAAATACAACTCTAGACTCTGGGTTTCTTAAAAGTGACACTTTTTCAATAAGTCCTCAGTTAAGTGTGGGACTTCACGAGCCCTTCCTTCCCTTATACACACTGGGATTTGGACTGGTTTGGTCAAGTCCAGGCCTTGGGTATGTGGTCATGACTGCTATGAGTTCATTCTGGAAACGGCCCCATCATTCTTATTTCCATGTCAGATATCCACTCCCTCTAGTTCTTACCATCCATCCACGCATCTTCCATCATTTGAAAAAGTAGAGAAGGAACACAGGAGGACTTAGAGAAGGGAAAGAGAGGGGTGAAAAAGGGATATAAATATATGACTCACATACACAATTCTCCAAAACTAAAAAAGGTAAATTTAAATGAAAAGAAAACATGGACAAACATATTAAAGGAAAAGGAAGTTTATGACTTTTCCTTTTCCTGAAGGGTATGCCCTGAAGGTGAACAATGATCATATGGCAACAAAAACGTCTATCAAAGGACTGGTGAGATGGCTCAGGAGTGTAAAATCTGATCACTAAACCTCAAGACCTGAGTCTGAACCCAGGAACACACAGGGGAGAGAGAGAACAGACTCTTGCAAGCTGTTCTATGACTTCCACATGCACACCATGCATATGCACCTACACACACTGATAGACAGACAGACAGACAGATCCATATTTCCTATGCTGTATAAAACATAGGGGTCCTAAAAACAATTTCCATTCAAAAGACCACAAAGGAGGGGATAAATATCATCATATTCATACAGTGATATACATAAACAAAAATACCATAATGAAACCTACTATTTTATACTCTGAATAAAAATAAGGATAGAAAAAGGCCACAACAGAAAGCAAAAGCTATGGACTCTCTCTTACACATTAACACTGTATAAGCTAGCTGGAGACAACCATGCAGAGATATAGAATATAGATAAGAAAGCTTACTGTAGAGAAGACAGCATGAAGCAGTAGAGTTCTGACTTGGTCAGCCTTGGGCCAGTCATATTAGTACTGAACCGCTGGGGCCGACTTAATACGAGGGACAGCTGAATCCAACACTTACCTCCTTATGATATTCTATGCATGAAACCCTGAGAACTGTTATGTCCTATAAGGCAGATCATAAATTTCACTTACTGCTATTCTAGAAAAAGTTACCATAAAGAGAAAAACCCAACATTTTTATCATTTATCCATTTTTCTCTTTTTTTCATTTTTCTAAATATTGCTTATGTCTCAAAAGATCCTTGTCACTATGGAAAAGGCCATTAGCTGCCTTTTGTGATACAGCTCACTCACAAAAAGCTCCCCTAAAGGATAATGAGGAGAACAAGGAAATACTGGTACAAGATGAAGAAAGAAATGATGGGCAAAGAGAGTCTTGAAGAAAGAGGAAAAATAAAATGAGAAGCAGAAAGCCCTAAATGCTTTCCTTTTCAGGAATGAATTTAAGCTTGGGACAGCCTGCTTTGTACACACGTAACGTACAAAAGGCCCCCAAACTGTTTTTCTGCATGATTCTTTGCATCCTGACTCACCTGCATAGCTTCTGAGGCCATTTTCCTATATATTAACCACAATCCTATGTCCCAGTGACACTAGAGAAAAAGCAATAGTGTATATAGTTTTCATTTGCTTCCTTCTGCCTTTTTTCCAGACTCCTCACACAGGTCAGAGGTAGGGTAGCCATTGCACCAGAGTCTGTCAGGGAGTCGAACCTCACTGATAGGATGACCAACTGTCCCTGCGTTTTCTTGCACTAAGGGGTTTCCTGGGAGATCTGACAGAGAGACAGATGTGGAATAACTGGGATGGTTGCTCAAGGCAATTGGTGATGGGAAAGGATTTCTAGGTATAGCAACCTCAAATGTCTAAAGATTCGCTCCTGGTATTTATACTTCCTGTGTTTCCTATTGTATAACTCATATGAGTATAAAAATCTCATAACTCATAGGCCTCTAAATGTACAAAAATTGCTTGACTTATAGTTTTAGATCCTGCGAAGAGTTATAAGATGTGGCATGTTACAAAAGCAGGGGTTCAAGACTTTAAACAGTGGTTTCTATTTTTGCTGCAGTTCTGAGTCACCTGAAGGAACTTCCAGCAAACGCTAACATCCAAGCCTCACACCTAATATAGAAACTGAATGTGGAAGGACAGGTTTCAGGACTGTTTAAAGGCCCTCGTGTATTATTAATATACACCAATATTGAGAATTCTTTTTCTTTCTTCGTTCTAACATTTTTCATGTGACACTTACATATATGTATATGATGTATTTTGATCATGCAACCCACATTGCTTCGTGTGTCACTACATTGCTCACTCTTGTACCCTTCCTGTTTGCACCTAGTTCTCTTTTCGTGTCTTTTCTGTTTGTCTGTTTATTACGCAATGGGTTTCATTAGGGTTGCACACAGGAGTTTGGCTACAGAGCTATTTACAGAACATGGGCCCTTTTCCAAGACTTTTTAAGAGCAAGTGTAATATAATCAGTCTGGCTTTGTTCTTAATATGTCAAAAATGCTCATGGACTACTTAAGTGGCATGAAGAACCACTTTGAGGAGAAATGCTTATCTCCCTGGGAAATGACAGAATGACATGTTCACCCCTAGCTGTTCAGCTGATACCATCCTAACTTTGTAAACCTCATGGTTTTGCCCCTCCAGCTGAGCTACCCTTTGCTGGGTGGGGAGGCCATTATGTTCTGCCCTGTTGATCAGATGATGCCACCTCAATTCAAGTACCTGCTACATGGCCTGTCTAATCCTGTCTGCTCCTCCACAGTCATGCTGAGAGTTCTCTCTACACCAGGCCTCCCGAACAAGGAAGGGAGCCTTTACTCTACTAGAACGCAGGCACTCTCATCACTGTCTGTTCATCTCACTGCAGTCCTTCCTTGGGCCTTTGCTCGTGTGGTTACTCCTAAATAATGAGCGTTCCTTCCTCTCGCCTGACAAAGTCCAATCGTCCTATCAAAGCCCATCTCAAATACCCCTTCTCCAGTGAAACCTTCCCTGGGCCTCACTAAGTGTTATGATCTCCCCTCTTTAGAAAAATTATGCTGCTGGAGCCCTCTTTTAGAGCATTCACAGTTTGGCTGTTGGCTATAGTTAGTGAATACTTCCCTGACTTAGATATGGCAGAAATGCCTGTCCTACTAGGGAGGCTACTGATCTGGCTTCCCACATCTCCATCCAAACTAAGCTTCTTGATAAAAGATCCATTAATTGTCTAAAATGGTCCCCATGTCTCAGAGTTTGAGTTTTCTGGTTGTAGCTTTCCACCCTATTTAAAGTGAAGTCTCTCATTTTCTCATCCTCTCTTTCTCTCTTAGGCCCTCTTTGTTAAACCAACTTTTACAGAGAATGTGTATGGAACTGTAGCAAACTCAGGACACAACACTCAATAACATTCCTTGGGAAATATTCAATGCACCAATTTAAAGTCCTACCTGCCCTGCTTAGAAAGATACCTGGATGTTAACAAAGAGGCTCTTTGTGTTCATGGCTTAGATATGAGCACTAAAGCTGCATTTCACCTCAACACCAAAAACATGTGGGATATAGGTATCCTTTGCGAGCCAAAGTAAACCTCAAAGTAAAGTGTTATCCTTCCCAGGGGCAACTCAGTTCTCACTCCATGTCAGGAGCTGGAGTCAGTTGAATAGTTACCCTTAGGGTGGAAGACATTGTTTTGGTTCCAACTCCGGTAATAAAGGTAGACTATCTTCAAAGGGGTGTTTTCTAATTGTTTGATAAGCAAAAATCTGAGCACCATGACCATTATATAGAAGATAGGAATTCTGTATCTGGATTTTCATTATTTGAACTGTGGGAACTCACCAGAAAACAGTCTCTGTGTGAAAGGCATATGGATATATTCTATAAGAAATATAGCATAAATTCCTTGTTCAAATAACAGATTTTGCAATGAGGCATAAAGGAGAAACTTCAGTGTTCAATCCTGGGTAAGCTTCTAAAAGACATAGGGCATATGAACACAGTGTCTAACCTCAAAGCCAGCTAAGAATCCTAGCAATAATGGATATGTAGCTTGAATTGGCCATCTCCTGTGACCAGAATGGTGCCTAGCCCAATTACCTTCAAAGAGGCTTCATCCAACAACTGATGGAAACAGATGCAGACCCACAGTTGGGGATCAGGCAGATTTTAGGGAATCCTACAGCAGAGGGGGAGAAACTATTGTAGGTGCCAGAGGGGTCAAGGACACCACAAGAAAACCCACAGAATCAACTGACCTGGGCTCACTGGGGCACACAGAGACTGAACTGACGACTAGGAAGCCTGCATGGGACTGAACTAGGTAGAGTGCATGTTTGTTACTGTTGTGTAGCTTAGTCCTTTTGTGGGACTCCTAACAGTAGAATCAGGGGCTGTCTCTGACTCTTTGTGTGTGTGTGTGTGTGTCTGACTCTTTAACTGGCTTTTGGGACCTGTTCATACTGGCTCTCCCTGTCCAGCCTTAATACATGGAAAGGTACTTAGTCTTACTGCAACTTGACATGCCACGTTTTGTTGATACTCATGGGAGAGCTGCCCTTTCCTAAACAGAAACAGAAGAGGAATGGATTGGGGAGGGTGGGAACAGAAAGAAGGTGGAGAGGGGGTACTTGGAGGAGAGGAGGGAAGGGAAACTGCGACCAGAATGTAAAATAAATAAATAGATTGACAGATAGATAAATTTTTAAAGAAAGAAAAGCCTGGGGAAAGTAATAGCACCTACTAAAGGTTTTTATAAGAACTAAATGAAATAATCCATTTAAAGTGTTTAGAACAGTGCCAGTCACATATGTTCTCAGTAAATGTCAAAAAATAGGGAGAATCGGCAAGCATTACTGGAGGAGTACTAAAACAAAATGAAGAATCAGGAGAAGAGGAGGATAAGAGAGAGACAGACAGAAGACAGAGAGACAGAGATGGAGATGAGAAAAGGAAAGAAAGAAAAGAAGGAAAATAGACAGAGAGAGACAGAAAGAGCAACAGCTATCAGAGCCCTGTGTAAGAAAAGCGTGTAAAGGACGGTGGTGTAACAGAATTGCTCAACAGGTGGGAGCCGAGCCCAGCGTCCGCATGCAGAGGCCAGTGGATCTGATGACCTGCCTCTTGAATGGTGACATTTGCTCCTTCTAACAAGTCATCTCTGCATAAATAAAGACTCCTTCGATAGGATGGGCATGCAATCTCTGGCATCATTTTTATTATCGCTAATGGTTCTCTCTACCTTTTATTCTCTTCCAGTTGACTTCAACATCTCCACTCAAATGCCTGTGTCTGTGACTCCTCCACTTCACACACTTCTGTCCATTATTCTGTGAAAATCAGTGAAATATATTCCACCAACGTTGCTGTGCCAAGTGGTTCTGTCTTCTTAGATAGATGGAGAAGCACAGGAACAGGATGAGAGTCTATTTGGCTATGTCTGGATAAAACCAAACTTTAATAAGTACTAGGCTAATGTCCACCATAGAGGTTAATGAATCTCAGGGCTCCAGCTTTCCTTCAGCAAAATTTCAATAAACAGAACCTCCTAAGTCAGAGAGAAATGTCTGGAACAAAAATTCCTCACTCTCTGTGAATCACTGAGTCCTCAGAAAGCCAGAAGAATATAATGAAGGACCCTCTCAGACTTGGTGTTTAAATTGGAAATTCCCCCCCAAAAAAAAAGGTGCACCTGTCCATGCCCCACCCCCAGAAGACTCACATCTCCCTAAGTCAGGGTCCTTGGCCTAAGGTTATAAATTTGAAAGTAAGATATTGATATTAACAAAGCAAAGAGGTGGTAGAAGCGGAGTGGAGTGGGGGTGTGGGAGGCAGAGAGAGAAAATGGCAGGAGAGGAGGAAGGGGAAACTGCATTCAGGATGTGAAATAAATGAATAAATTTAATTAATAATAAAAATTAAGATGTTTACTATGCTTCTAAAAATAGGAATTGACTTGGCTCCCCACATGTACTTGACACTTATTAGCAACATGACGGACAGTGTTGTGGAGCAAGAAAGAATCACTACATATGTACATGTAAGATGACAGGCATAAATATCCTCAGAGCTGATTCCTGGGTTCCAGGAAGAAGGAGAACTATGACAAAGGAAGGGCAAATAGACATGGCCATTTTTCAGTGAGCAGCATGAAATATGTAATTGTTTATACTTGATCTTCTTTCCAAAAGTAAAACAAGCCACTGACTTATGGAATCTCTTGGACTTGAGGCTAACACTTTCTCTGACTGACTCGGGTTAAAGCTGTTGACTACTGAAGTATGTATTATGCTGCCTGAGTGGGTAAAGCAAACACACTCATCCTGTCTCCAACTTAGCATCCGTGCCTGCACCAGAGCCACCTTGGGTTTTTATAAAATTGTCAGACTCCTGGCCTCTGGCCCAAACATGAGAATCCAGTTATTTGAGTATAGAGGCAGGAAACCTGCATTTTTTTCTAATATTATCAAAAGGTTAAGGAATATATCTGAGAATTTTAAGTTCCAACAATTCTTTGTTTCCCACAGTTTCACAGTGGAACAGGGCTTGTGGGGCCTCTACATCACTTCTGTTCATGCCATAAAGGCAAAAAATAATGACAGGGTCACCTGGCAGTAATGGTGTATGCCTTCAATCCCAGCACTTGGGAGGCAGAGGCAGGTATATCTCTGTAAGTTCAAGGCCAGCCTGGTCTACAGCACAAATTCCAGGACAGCCAGGAATGTTTACAGAACTGTTACACAGAGAAATCCTGTCTTACAAAACCAAATAATGATGATGAGGAGGAGTCTACTGGGCACTTTTGAGTGGAGGCAAGCCACTGAGGCAGGGTAAGGAAGAAATGTGCCCCAAAAGATCCAGAGCATTCGCAAATGAGGAAAATGAACCGAAGGAATTGGAGAAATGGTATTTGTGATTTTGGTCATTCTGTGGGCAAATAATTAGAGTGAATTCTCTTTCTTCTTCCTTACCGGAGTTGTAAACTATGTTGTCCAAAAAGGAGAACCCCTGGGAGCTCACTGGAAGAAACACTAAGCAGCTCATACCCTGGGCAGTGGACTTCTGTGCAGGGATGGTCTCCTGTCTTCCTTTTCATTTGTCACATAGGAGAAGTCTCTTTTTCTCTCTGAATCTTCAAAAAATACCAACTTCTGTACAGAAGGCACATGCTATGTTTGACTCTTTTTTCTTTAAGATTCTAAGTAATTGAAAGGAAAACCGCTTTAAAAAATATGAGACTGAGCACCTATCTGATGGAGTTCTGATCTAGCTCCTGCCACTGTGCGTTGACAATGTGGACAATCGGGAAGTGTGAGGACATGATTCTAGGTTTGGTACTGCAGCAGCAACCAATGACATCAACGATACATTTGTTCAGAGACCGAGCTCTCTGAGGTTGTGAGGGGAAGCTGGTTATGCTAACTTTATGCAAGCAGTGAGAGTCGAGAAAAGAGTTGCTATGGAGAAATGTGGCAGCATGAAGTGTGGACATTAAGACTCACCCACAGTTTGGGAAACAAACCATAGCTCTTCCACCTGTCTTCCTTGGCTCCCACTTTTCTTTTCCTATTTATTTTTTTATTTCTCCATAAAGTTGTCCTAATATTAAGTATACATGCAAAGTAAGGTTCATTCCTGCAGGATCTGGTTTAAATAAAAGGAGCTGAGTTGTGTCCTAGCAACACAGAGTATTATACTTCCCATTGAGTACCTGAATTATATGCAGATGTTCCTTTAAGATGCCAAGGGGGAAAATGGGCACTTACAGTAGTCCCAAAGGAAGATACCTTCATGCAGAATTACAATATTTTACTAATATTTCCACAGACTCTTACCTTCTTTATGTTAACCTTAGATCTTTCTCTTATACCAGAGGCCCTACCTCATAGACATTAAACCCTATAGCCACATACCACTTTCTAATACTGACCCTCAACTCTACCCTGGCCTTTACTGCCCAAGGGTATCAGATGCTCTCAGGACTAGACAATAATGGGATCTAGCATCCTGTACATCTTTCATCCTTTCATCTCGAAAGCAAATCTAGAGTCCTGGGTGTCATGTCAGCCCTTCTGGGCCCTGTTGGGCCTTAAAAGCTGATATAACAATTGCCAGCTGGGCTTTAAACAAATGGTTAATTAAGAGAGAGGAAAAACAGAGGAGCATACTAGGCATGGCTAATATAGGCCAAGTATAAAGAAATACATCTGTAAAAACATCATAATGAAATCCATTTTGCACACTAACTAAAAAACAAAATTTTAAAGGATTAATGGTTAAAAGTAACAAAGACACAAAATGTAGACTTTGATGTGGCATGCCACTCTGTAT
Organism: Dicrostonyx torquatus; assembly: GCA_028555095.1. Lineage (NCBI taxonomy): Eukaryota > Metazoa > Chordata > Mammalia > Rodentia > Cricetidae > Dicrostonyx > Dicrostonyx torquatus. Next base: position 604,238 of record JAQHUG010000535.1, on the reverse strand, counting down.
GCTGTGAATATGTTTTACTACCATTGGTTAACAAAGAAACTGATTTGGTCAATAGCCAGGCAGAATAGAATTAGGCAGGAAATCCCACCTAGATAAAGCAAAGATAAAGGGAAAAAGAAGGCAGAGTCTGGGATACACTAGCAGATGCTGGAAAAGCAAGATGAGAGGTAACAAGGCACAAGCCTCATGGTAAAATGTAGAATAATGGAAATGGGTTAATTTAAGTTGTAAGAACTAGTTAAATAATAAACCTGAGCTAATGGGTCAAACCGTTTGTAATCAATATTAAGTCTCAGAGTAGTTATTTGGGAACTGGCAGACGGGAGAGAAACCTCCAGTACAAGACTTGACAGTACTGTTCACTGTAAGTGGTGTGATTGAAAAATATATTACTTTCCAGAACACTGGTAAGAGTGTGCACACTGTAATCAATTACACAGAACAGACATTGTTTCTAAGCATGTAGACAATGGTGTGACCAAATCAAGCTCACTCGTGTACCCACCACCTCCCTTTTTATTTCTGTAATGAGACTGAAATTTATTCTGTGAGCAATCTTGAACAGTACATCACTGCCAGTTCTGTGGTTTTCATGTGGTATAGGAGAGCTCACAAACTCAGCCCCTCTGGCAAACAGAAACATTGTTCCCTTCAGCCAGCATCTCTCTGTTACCTCTCCACCATCATCATATTAGCCCTAAAATTATCTGCAACCATAATGTCTAACTTGAAAAAGAAATTAAAGAAGACCATTAAAATGAGGAAATATCATGGGAAAACCAAAACAAATGGTCAGTTGTGTTAATAAGAGAAAATAAGGAAACTCAGCCCCAAACATAAACACAAACATGTTTAAATGACACAAAATATGAGCCAGCAATCAATGACTCCAGAAAACAAAAAGCACATTTGCTAACATGTGGAGCCTTCTCTCTCTGTAGATAGGTGGAGCCATGAGGAAGTTAATTTGGAAAAATCTCCTTGGCAAGAAGGGACATAAAGTACAAGTTAGCTGGAGTTTTCAAGGAGAGTAGCACAAGAGATCTGCATGGCTGCAACAGGATCAGCAAGAGAAGTGGTTCAAAGTGTGACTGCAAAGAAAGCCAGCGCCTTGCAGAGCCTCAGGAGTGATGGACAGACTGACTTCACTAACACTGAAGCCTCTGTGTTGATGATCTCCTCTTAAGTGCAGTGACTTAAAACTTAGGAAAGACTCAGTCCCTTGGAGTCTCCAGATGCTAGTTCCAGTTCTGTGAGTAGGGGAGCTCACCTTACTTTACAGTGTTACTATATCAGTGAAAAAAACTGCACGCTTCATGCTGTTCACTGAGGGTACAGTTTCTAATTACCTTAAAGTGGTGGTTTGAAAGAAAATGGTACCCAAAGGGAATGGCACTCTTAGAAAGGGTGGCTTTGTTGGAGTAAGTATGGCCTTGTTGAAGGAAGTGTGTCGCTGTAGGGTGGGCTTTTGAGGTCTCATATATGCTAGAGTCATGCCCACTTCTTATTGCCTGCTCAAGATATAGAACTTTCAGCTCCTCTCCAGCACCATGGCAATACAAAGATTAATGGAGATGGGTTAGTTTAGGATATGAGTTAGCCAGAAAAATGCTTAAGCTATTGGCTAAACAGTATTGCAAATAATATGGTTTCTGTGTGATTATTTTGGGGCTGAGCAGCCAGGAACAAACAAACTAGCAGCCTTCTTACTACATAGTAGAATCTGCTTTTATCCCTGAGTAGGAGAAACAAAATTAAACAAAACAATTTCCATGAAATTGAAGTCCACTCTTTATCTAAAAAATTAAACAATTTCAAGGAATCTTCACTGGAACCCAGGTCCAGGTTGACTCAAATGCATACAGTCAGCATATCTACCTCAATGCAGATTTCCACCAAAGAAAAGGGGGCTTGCACAGTGAAATGAGCTAGTGCCTACCAAACACCTAAACCTTAATGAAATCATTGCAGCTAAGCAATAGGACGCTATTGGCCTAGGTGAAGTCCTGTCTATAGTCACAGATTAGCCAGATTTCCTACCTCAAGAATTTGTTAACAGATACTCATTGTCTTTGCTATATTATCCAACCCTCTGGTTCTCCTATCATTCTGCTGCTTGGAAGTCAGCTTTACACACCAAGGAGGGCCTAAACAGTAAGCAAACTTAGATAGGCAAATGGGAATGAGTTACATAAAGGTAGGAGGGGTCAGCGCAGGTATTTAAGAGTGACTGAGTCTAGAGCAGACTGTTTTACAAAAGTTAAGAGAAGACAGAGGCACACTTCATTAGCAAATACTGGTGTCTGTGGAAAGGGAGAAGTGGACAGCACAAGAAAGTGTGGCATGGCTTGGCTTATTCTCTACCTTCTAAACGTTCTCTGGGCTGTGGCAGGAACCAGCACCCGAGCCCAAAGCTCTTGCTGTGAGTATGGTGATTATTCCGATGGCAAAGGCACAATCTCAGGCACAGTTTTACTGATAAGAAAGAGGCAGAACAGCAACCACTATAGGATTTCTAAAGAGGTGGGCATAAGTCATGGATAGTGACATGTTCATCTTTCATGACTTCCTAGCCTAATTCTCTGAGAGACAAGTCAATGCACTTTTTATGAAGAGAGAGTGAATTATGATGCAGGAATGTTGATTACTGGAAAAAGACAGATATTTAGTGGTAACTATGACCACACAGGAGGTTTGAATATTTGCTGAGCAGAGCATGCCTCAAGTCATCAATATTCTTCATGGAAGAGCAGAGGGAAATGAATGCAAAAGCAATGAGTGACTTCTAGGAAATGATGAGAAACCATGTTAAATACTTCTGAGATGTTTTGCTTAAAGTTAGCACATTAAAAAAAATCAGTTTAGAGATAGAGATCGTTGGAAATGTAAGGAGCCTCTAAAGAGAAATGTTGACACTTTCTGCATCTCTCTTCCATCACTTGATCCTCAAGTCTTCTGCTAAAAGACCTAAAAGACACAGGAATTACACTTCTGGGAAAGGGGATGAGAATTGGAAGGAATGATGAATGAGGAATGAGGGCAGGGGTGTGGCAAGTGACTTTCCTTTTCTCAGCTGTCCCCCCAGAAGAGCAGCCCTGGGTCGATGGCCTACAGAAGCTCATGGAGCGTTCGGTGATGAGGTCAGATTTCGCAAACCCCAGCATCCTGATTGCCATGAATCTGGCCGGCGCCTACAATGCGGAGGCCCAGAAGGACCTGACTGACAAACTCATGAACAGTGACAGTGCAGGTTAGACACTGGAGCCCCTCCCCAAAGCCTGAATCTTCCACACACAGGCTACCCCGGACCCCGGGTCTATGTCATCACCTACTCCAATTCATTCATCTTTCCCTACACAGCTGCAGATGTCTGTAACTAAACATATGTGACATCAGAATTGTCATGGAAGAGAGCAGGGACGCACAGGAAACTCCAGACTCAGTGTAGAAAGGAGGGGCTTCTGGTTTCAAATCTGCTGCTTATGAACAAGAAACTGGATGCCACTTTCCTTGCCCTCTAAGGACAAAAACAGTAACAACAGTGACAGTAACAACAAAGTCTAGGGTCTATTTACTTCACATGAACTGCTTTGAGGTTCAAGATACATATCAAAGTTCACTTTCTGCCTGTAAGTTTCCACAGACTTTCATGGGGTTTCTCATTTCTTTTCTAAACAGACAGCAGGGATTCTTTTCTTAGCATATATTAATTATGTGAAATAGTTTCATTATACAGTCTTCTAGTCATACAGACAATACTAGATTCAGTGTTTCCTTAAAGATTTATTTCCATATTTCTTTCTTTGGAAAAGAGAAATTTCAAAATGATGTGAGTGCACTACTTAAAACCCAAATCCTGGACTTGAGGCTCTAGATACGAGGCTGGGAGAGGCTGCACATGTTGACACACACCTGTAACTCCAGTGCTCAGCAGGGGAGCTCTGTGAGCTCTGGGCCAGTCATGGGTACAGCGTGCCTCAAGAATTAAAAGGGGGAGGTGGTGAGCAGCAGCTGAAAGATGGGTTAGTGAGGTGGCTCCATGGCTCCACTTGTTACACAGGCTTCTGAGCTTGAGCCCCAGAATCCACATAATGTTAGAAGAATAACTGACTCTACAAAGATGCCTTTTGACCTCTACATGTGTGCTGTGGCTTGCGCGCGCTCACACACACACACACACACACACACACACACACACACACACACACACACGCGTGCGCGCGTACATGCAAATGTGAGCACAAAAACAGTAATAATAATAACAATAAATAAATCATTTAAGTTTAAAAAACAAGTACAACACTCAGTCTAGTTCTTTGGGGCGCTCTGCCTGGGAATGCCTGCCATTGTCATTCTGTTCTCTTTTCCATAGACCTGACAAGCGGACAGCTCGCCCTCACCATTATGGCTCTGACCTCCTCATGCCGGGACCCTGGAAGCAGAGTGTCCACTCTGCTAAAGAGAATGGAGAACTGGGCACCTTCAAGTAAGACCTCGTGGGAAGGAAGGGAAGAGTGGGGGCAGGGTCCTTTCTGTAAATTTTTAACCCAGAAAGGAAAATTATGGAAGTGGGAAGAGTAAAAAGTCAGGGAAGAGACACAAGGCCACCTCTGCTCTGACAGTACCACCAATGAGAGACTTACTTTTCAGCCAAAATGAACTAGAGAAGTCAACTCCCCATGCATGTACCCGGAAGCCACCATCCTCCCAGAGCCAGCACTGTCCCCCTCTTCAGATGCCAGATGACATTCTTCCTCTGAGAAACACTAATGTCATCCTTTGCCAATACTGTCTCTTTTTATGGTGACAGGTTTCTAGAGATTTCTATTTAAAAGCCCCGGTCTTTGCTACTCAAAATGTCCCCAGTGTGGTAAAAGTGTTGATCTAATGATGGTTCTCTATTGTCTTCTGAGGCCAGGGTGATGATGCCTCGGGCTTCTATGGGCCCAGTCTGGCGATCCTCGCACTGTGCCAGAAGAACTCAGAGGCAACCTTACCTATAGCAGTGCGCTTTGCTAAGAACCTGATGAGGGAGTCTTCCATCGGTGTGGGTAAGTTGAATCTATCAGACACTGACCAAGGTGAGAGCATCACAGTCACAGTAAACGAGAGGCGTTGACGGAGGTGGAGGTGGGGCTGAGAGCCCTGCAGGAGCGGGCGCAGGAAAAACATTGAACAAATGTTTATTAGACATATGAATTAAGGGCAGACCTCCACTGGGACAATAAACCTGTCACATAAGTCACAAGTTATTTTCAAATAAAATGGAGATAAATGTCTTGCCTCACCCCTACCCTGCACTCCTTAATTTGTACTAATTCTCCCATACTCTGAATTTCAAGATGTTTCTCCTTTTTCCATCCACATATCCTTCCTACAAATAGCTATTTTCTGGAACCAACCAAGAGACCTTCTTATTCCTCTGTTTTACCCACGCTGGGCTGCTAATGAATGAATCCTTTTCCTCTGTGATGCTATTTCCTTTTTTAGCCTTTCTGTGTGTAATGATCTTCCTCTGTTGAGCCCCTGGCATGGACTCACTACTGTGGTCCTCTGCCACTCTCGAAGCAATCTCTTCTCTGGCTTTCACCCACTTCTGTGGGCCTCAACAGCAAGCTTTCTCTTTTCACTATCAGACAAGCAGGTAGATAAAGTTTAGGATCTTTCCTGGGGATCAAGAACAGGCTGGTTCCTCTCCACCTGGAGCCTCACACTAGCTGGGGCATCTCTGTCAGTTCAGTAAGTGAAGTGGACTTTGTCTTCAGGTGCCAATAACACTGTCACTCTTACTGGAGCCATGAGATCTTCCAATGAGCTGGGAAAGGCTGTGAGATGAAAGCTGCCTTCTTGATAGCATTTCACTTGCTCTAGTCTTGTCAGAACTTCCCCCCATTTGGCCCACACACGCGTATCACATGCAAATAACGAAGTCTCTGCACTGAGTGCTATGATGGATGCAAAGCTCCCACTGCCCAAGCATGCAGAGCCCAGGAACCACACATATGACACAGAATGCTGGCAGAGTAAAACAGCCATAAACCACAAACCATAAACCACAGACCGCTGTGCTGGGAAGACCAAAATGCCTTCACTGAGGTGTGACCGCTGGGCCTTGAGAACTGACATCTCAAAAGATCCACACTGAGATGAGAGAAGTGGAACTGAGTACACCGTCATTTGCACTATTTAAAGCTTTAAAGTCTGGAGCTGCTCAGCTGCATACATTTATTTTAAAGTCTGGCCCTGCTGCTCACTGGCTGTGTGGCCACTTTACTGTTCTGGGCTCCCATTTCCTCATCTCTTAAATGGAGATACTTATAGGCCCTGTTCACGGGTGGGCCCAAGAACTCAGGAGGTCCTGTAACTAGGTCACAGTGAGCAACTGATGAGCACTGGCTATGGTGGTGAGTGTAGTGGGAGTCTGTCTCCCCTCTGCCTTCCAGATACTGGAGCAGTAGCAACCTTGGCCCTGACCTGCATGTACAACAAGATTCCTGTAGGCTCTGAGGAAGATTACAAAGAGCTATTCGGTGAGACACTGAAGGCTCTTGTGGATGATATCAGCTTGAGGATCAAAGAGAATGGCATCATCGGAGACACCTACAGCACTGGCCTTGCTATGCAGGTAAACGCATCCTATATACTCCTAATCTAGGCCAGAATAACAAGCCTGAACTGTAGTACTAAGGGACTTCATGTCTACTAACATGCCTGGGAAAGTCCAACTAATGTGATTTGGGGTCAATTCCTTAACTACCTTGCCTCAGTTTCTCTACTAACAAAATGCAGGTATATGCTAGCTCATGAATAAAATGTGAAGATAAACATAAAAGAATTCATTCTCCTTTCTTGGAAACAAATGAAACAAATAAATCAAGAATTTCGAGGGTTTATTACCAATAATAATCAGCTTACTAATAACAGTCATGCACTATTGAAAGTCTGGTGCACACATCCTGATACGAGAGTAGCTCTTCCAAAAGATATTCATGAAATTTTCTGCTTCAAACTTACCAGGAAACTGTCCTTTCTTTCCTACTTACCATTACCCACAAAAAATGGCTTGTATTTAAAACGATTAACATGAGTAAAGATGATCTCTCTCTCTCTCTCTCTCTCTCTCTCTCTCTCTCTCTCTCTCTCTCTCTCTC
>JAQHUG010000535.1:575213-596992 GCA_028555095.1 Dicrostonyx torquatus | reverse complement strand
CACACACACACACACACACACACAAATATTAAAAGTCACCCAGTAAACAGTAGAGAAAAGCTGAGAAGCTGAGTCTGCAGTCCATCACATACCTCCCTCACATACCTCCAGGCTTGGATTAGGAAAGATGCTACTTGACAGCCCCTAATCCACCACCATCTTCCAGCCCCCAGTGACTAGAGCAGAAATCCACCATGGAAAGCATGATGGTGGAGAGAGCTTAACAACTAGAATCAGAAATTATAGAGTCACAAGCAGTCAAATCCTCTAGTCCATAATGCAATAATAATGGTCTAAGTATCTTGGGAAATTAAGAGAAAAATTGCACCATGAACTCCCAATCTCAGAAACCCCAGGAAAGGGAGAGGGCTGGAGTTACTATATCAGCCCTAAGTTTTGCGTCGCTCTTGGCTACTATTACAAGGAAATCAGCTCCTAGAGCAAAAGAGATACTGGTGTGGGTTCCCTCCCACACTAAAAACTAGGGAAGAGTCCAAAGAGGCTATGTAATAGTCAGTGTCAAGTTAAAAGTGAAGACAAATCACCAGTCCAAAATACCAGAGGTGGAGGTGACTAAGAGGAAAGCCAGCTTCTCCATCAGTCACTGGAATTCTGTCTTGAAGCAAGACCATTTTCCCACAGCTGAACCATACAAAAGTATACCCAGGACTCACTTCTAGAAATTCCTGCAGAAAGCAGGCAGCCTGAGGAATGAATTTAAGCTGGGTTTGGCAGGACTGGGTCACATGGTTAACCTTGTCTAAGGAGTTTTGATTGTTTCAGTGCCAGGTTAAACCGATTTAGTGCAGAACTGTTTACCTTGCTGATTCCGCTTAGGAATTCCAGTTTGGATTTTATCACTTTCTGGGTACACTCTGGTAGATTACACCTGAGAATAAAAGCTTTTCCTATCAAAGGGTAAGACCTCATCCATATCCAGATACCACTTACCATGTAGATTTCTTGTTACTTAAGACACATAACTTCTCCCTACCTGCCTGCTAAGGAGTATCTACCTGGTGCTTCTTAGACCAAACTGCCTTGTAAAGTGGCCTCGAAGGAGAGTTATGGTCTGCATTTGCCAAAGTTATCAGGGTGACCATACCTGTCACAATAGTTCAAGTGCTTTCCCTAGCTGAAACAACCATCTCAGACTTCCCTCCACCACCAAGTTTCTCTTTCCAGTTTCATGCAAATTTGTCATTAGCCAACAAAGCTCAGTACCATACTTGGTGCCTCTAGTTGGCAGAACTGTAAAGGAAGGGAGGATGCAATGACAGTTTCCACATCATGTCTTGCAAAATTCTTTTCCACACTTGGCCACTGGACCTTCCAAGGACAGGCAGGATTTGTACTTTCTAATTTACCTCAAAGATAGAAAACTAGGCAAGAATAAGTGGGTTGCTTGGTGTGCTAATCCAGACTCATTTTGCAAGCACCTGAAGCCCAATTTTAAAGGTAGAAATTTAATATTTCACATATCTGGGTATGTCCAAGTATAGATGAAGTGGTTTCAAGAATAACCAGAATAAAAAGATCAAATGGTGACATTGGGGACACTATTAGTTGTCTCTCATCACTGGTTTCACCCACTCTCTCCTGTTGGGTGGAATGTAAGATGGTCAACGACAGCTTGGTGTTTCCTCAAGAAATACACAAGCAAGAGAAACGGTCTTCTCCTTCTGTACTGGAGTATCAGGGAAGGATTGATTGGTGCAGGCACCCACCACTCATTGTTCCCAAGGGGTCCAGTGCATCCCGGGGCCATGACTCCATCCGAAGGCCAGGGTTGTGGAAACTGTGACTGACAGGCCTATGTAGACACAGGCTTTGGGAGAAGTCCACCAAAAGGTGTGCCTGACAACACAAATCAAAACCAGTTTACCACATGTGCCAGTCCAGGCTGCCCTAGACTACAGCGTCTTCTGTCATTTGCTTTGTTACTCCTGCTCCACATTGAAACACTATTCACAAATACAGCCATCTTAGCGATATTTCCTGACTTTAGTCATTGACCAGATAATTGCTCTGTGGCTATTTTTTAAAAGAATTTATCAGTGTGTGTTTCTTTAACTCTTTTATTTTATCTTATGTGTATATCGTGTTTTGCCTACCTGTATGTCTATGCATCATAAGCATGCCTAATATATGAGGAGGCCATAAGAGAGCAAGGTCATAAGAGGAAGATGGATCCCCTAGAACTGGAGTTACAGATGTTGTGAGCTGTTGTGTGGGTTCTGGAAACCAAGCCAAGGTGTCTGGAAAAGCTCCTCCTCACTGAGTCATCTCTCCAGCCCCAACAGCTTATTTCTTTAAATAGCATCTTGTTTGTTATTGTTAGGCAGACGATTGTGCCCACAACTCATGCTTGCGAGGCAAATGAGTTGCCACCACGCCACACCTCCAGTCCTTCTCCATCATGGGACTGAGACTGTGAAGAATAAACAGTTCCAGACCTTGTACTGCTTCAGTTTGGACTAGCATAATGATTAGCAATCAAGTTCAACCCCCAAGAGCCAACTCCCTGCCATACCTAAACTCTCCTCTCTTTCTCTCTTTCTCTCTTCTTACCCATGCCTAGGCTCTCTCTGTGACACCTGAGCAACCCATCAGGAAGTGGGACTGTGAGAAGACTATGGATGAGATACTCAGTGAGATAAAGCAGGGAAAATTCGAAAACCCCATGTCCATTGCTCAAATTCTCCCCTCCTTGAAAGGCAAGACTTACCTAGACGTGCCCCAAATAACTTGTGGTGCTGGTAAGAACTTTTCAATGACCTCCCTTCTTATGTCATAAAGTTGCTACTTACAGTACAATGGCATGTGGTTTGATGCTGAGTGGCATATAAGATTGTTTTGTCAATTCATCCCAGATAGGTAGATGACTTATCTCCAACCCCCAATCATGTATACTAGCACACAGCCAAAGTGCCTAGCCTTCAAAATTCAGCTACTCATATTGAACAACTACTTTAAGAAGGTAGATGGTTCATGGTCACCACAGGGAGCTTCATGAATTTGACAAATGTACTGCCAATCATCACACATGTCTTATCTGCTCTTTATAAAATCAGAAGACAGATATATAGACAAAACTACAGTCTGTACAGCAATGAAATCAGTATTAAATGGAAATCAACATCATTTACATTACAAAAGCAAAAAGAGGAGAAGAAAGAAGAAGACTAATGACCAATTGTTGATTTTTATCTGGAGGGCTTAAAAGGCATAGATGAAATTCACCCAAGCCTTAAGGATCTAACGACAGTCTGACACTCACAGAAAGCCAACAGGATGAGGTAGAAACCTTACATGTTACTTTATAGCATTTTTTTATCCAATCAAATACAACACTGAAACACTTGAAATTCAGATTGCCGGCACAGTGCCTTCCTAAAACTTGTGTCACTCCAGAAGTCTCTGAAATCAATTCCTTCAGTTTTCTTTCCTTATCAAATCCTTCCTTCTGCATTCACTAGTTTCATATGACAGGAGAAAATTATAAGCTCCTCAGAGACTTCAGTGCCAAGTCTACAGGAGCCCAACTCAAGCAAATACACTGCCATCATACAAAACCTTGCCACCTTAGCCTCACTCCCTAGTTGCTTCCCAGGGACATCACAAGTCTAACATGGAGTCCCTGCCAGGATTCTAGAATAGTTGTCCAAGTATTTTGTTAAATAACCTAAAGGTGACTATTTTCTTGAAATTTTTTTCTGGAATGAGTTCCCAATAACAGTGACTTTCGCATCCACCAAAATCTTACATAAACTGGGCCTTTTTGCTCCTCGCAGATCATGAAGTGCCACCAACTCTAACTGACAATCCTACCCCCGTCCCCACATCAGCATCTAACATTAACGTCATATACACCATAAACAATCAGCTGAAAGGGGTTGACCTGCTCTTCAATGTGACCATCGAGGTTAGTGTGAAAAGCGGATCTGTGCTACTTGCTGTCCTAGAAGAAGCGCAGCGCAAAAACTCCATGTTCAAGTGAGTGGTGCGAATGGTTGCCGTCCCCCAAACCTGACTCAAATTCCCATATTTATTCTCTCTCTCTCTCTCTCTCTTTTTCTCTCTCTCTCTCTCCTCTCCTCCCCCACATCCTTCTCTCCCTCCCCTACACCCCCTCTCTCTCCCTAAGATCACATAACATGTAACTAATAGAGCTCAGATCTAAGCATGGATTTGAATGTCTTTTAAATTCATGTTCTACCCACTATTGTCAGGAAAGAGTAGAATATGGAAATAGATCAGAGGGGAGAATTAAATGTTGGGAAACGTCAGCTGTTTGCAAAAAGAGGAAGCAACAGAGGAAGATAGGGGGGTCACAGTTTAGGAGTCAAGAAACCATGACAACTCATGGAAAAGAAAGGAGGACACTTAATGCCCAAGCCCTCTGGATATACTTTACAAGTTCAGCATTTAATGTTATCTGATTTTTCTTCCATATGTAAATATAAAAATGACAGATGATACATAATAGAAACTTGGAGAGGAAAAAAAACACAAAGAATAAATGGCTTCCACAACCACAATATAATCAGCTATTTAACAATCTGGTGGATTTTTTCTATGCATAGTATAAACAGTTATGACTCATCATATTCATAGGCTGGCATACGCTTCTTTAAAAGTTGAATCCTTATTTTTTAAAATTTTCTTTTATTGTAATTATATGAGGAATGCATATATGCACATGAGTGCAGGTACCTATGGGGGACCAAGGCACCAGCTCCCACGGTTCTTTGCATATGGTCCTCTGAGAATCTGGACATCACTAAAGTTGACCAATAGTAGAATACATCCCCAAAATCCTCATGTGCCCTGCCCTCTATGATGGCTACTCCTTTTATTGCCATGCGATATTCCATAGTGGAAAACCTTGGACTCTAACTGAGTCATGGAGATGTATGTAATATAGAGCACAAATGTTTTATTGTACATACATGAAGGTACCCATTACTCTGGAATTCTCACCATACCGAACAGAAATAAACTCATGGAATCTGGCAAACATGTACTGTGCAAACTAAATTGTCCATTCTAAATAGCATATCCATAAAACATGAATATCTAAATATGGGAATACCTATCAACCTACTCAAGTGAAAATATAAAGAAAAACTCTTTTATCTATTAACTGAAATTCTATTTTAAATGGAATGACTCTAAACTCAGTCAATTGCATTTTCTCTTTTGAACATTATTTTTATCTGCTCTGTGAAGCACTTGAACATCTGTCCCTCCATCTTGTCTTCTGTTGCTTGACTTCAACTGAGTGTTACTATTTAAATTTTATTTTTAGATTTGAAACCAAAATGACATCTTGGGGCCCTATGGTCTCCTCTATCAACAATATTGCTGAAAATGCTAATCAGAAGACATACTGGGAGCTCCTTAGTGGCAAAACGCCTTTGAATGAAGGTAAGGAAAGCAAAGGAATGTGTTTTTCTTCCAGGTGGAAGGCTACATTTACTAATTCTTTAATTAATGCACTTGGTAAATGTGATACTGTATGTGCTTATAATAAGGGTATACATAGGAACTGAGTATCATATATAGTCATAAAATAAATATTCTGCAATTATTAGTGAGTCTTTTTACAGGAATGTGACTAAACCCAAGAGATGTGATGGGAATTATATACACTGGTGATTAACTCCAAGTAACCAGTGTAGCATTAAGGAAAGAAATAAAGGTACTTCCCCCTTGGGGCCATTTCACCAAGAGCAAGTCCAGATTTGAATTCTCTGCTTCATCAGACTTGTGTCTTCCATCCTTTGTCTTTCTGTTGCATGGGTCTGAATTTGTGCCTGCCTGAAGAGGGCTGTCTTGACGATCTGTAGGGCTTGTGTGTGCTGTGCATCCGTCATGTGTCTCTGTCTGTGTGTCTGTTATATGACTGTGTGTCTCTCCCTCACATATGGCTTTGCTCTGTCTTTATTGCACAGAGAGCATCACACGGGGGAAAGAATGGGGTAATTTATAGAAACCTTTAACGGTGTTACAAACATCAGTGTTCCGATTTCCATAAATGGCTGCTTTCAAACTTTATGGTAGGATTAGGAAGTTGCTTTCAACTTCTGTATTTGATGCTTTCAGCAAACGATATGCATGCATTGTTCTGGGTGAGAGGCTTGCAGGAGAATATAACTTAAGAACTTAATATTACGGCTATGCACTATCTTAGGTTGTAAAAGTTGACTACATGGAAAATTCAAAGCAAGTATGTTGATTCTTACACTGTTCTCAGAAAAGGAGGTTAAGCAAATAGGCTGAGTATTTAGTAAGATAACAGCCTTAAGTCTTAAGTGACCACAAGTTGTTTTATTAAAGCTAGCAGTGAGGTCCAGCAAAAATTCCAATCTCTTAGAATGCAAGAGATATTTCAGAATATTGCATCACCATGATATGCCAAAGGGACCTGTATAAAACACGAGACTAGAATTTGACAGAACAGACAACCAAGTCCAGGTTTCCAAACTTGAAGACGTGAGCTTTCTAATACAGCTTCAGCAAAAGTCCAGCCCTCACCACCTGTTTAGTCCCTCACAAAAGGAGTGCCTGTAACTACATTTATGTGGTAAACATGGCAAGAATGAAACTCAGACTCCAGAAAAACTTGAATATTCCTGAAAGATTTGCACAAATGCTAAAACATCTTCCCACTTCAAGAGCACTGAGGCATGGTTGTGCCTAAGGATCATGTTAACCAGGCATTGATTGTTAGCATGAAGAGGACTGTAAATCCAGAGTCACAGGAGGCCAGGGCTGTATCTTGAAGGCTCCATTCTCCAGTTTTACCCTGGGAGAGCTGTTTTGCCTGCCATCTCCCACGTAGTTAGGAAAGACTGGCCAGTTAGAATTCATGAACTGCAGCAACAGGCTTTGGAGAAAGCGCCTCTCATAGTCATGACCTACAGTACACAAATAAGGAGTAAGTCTCTATAGCCATAAAATGGAAATACCATTCCTTGGGTTGTTGTAAGGATTAGAAAAATTCAAAGCCGGACGGTGATGGCGCATGCCTTTAATCCCAGCACTCAGGAGGCAGAGGCAGGCGGATCTCTGTGAGTTCAAGATCAGCCTGATCTACAAAAGCTAGTTCCAGTATAGGCTCCAAAGCTACACAGAAACTCTGTCTCAAAAAAAAGAAAGAAAGAAAGAAAGAGAGAGAGAGAGAAAGAAAGAAAGAAAGAAAGAAAGAAAGATTGTTCAAGATTATTAACTACAATATCTTTTGCAGATTATATGTTCAAAATGCTGTTATTATTGTCATTCCTCCCACCACCTTTAAAATTTCAGAATGATTTTTTGAGATCAAGGTGGCATTTCCATTTTATAGCTCCTTTCTCTGGGAGCAAGTACAGTAAAAGTGAAGATATCAGATTCAAAAACATTCTGGCGTGAGATTGTCATACTTCCTGTTGCCAGGATACCTAAAAGATAAAAGATATCAACATCATCTATCCTTGTCATGAAAGAGTCTCAGCCTAATGCCGTTCTTATTTCTTACAAAAACTTCCAAAACTAAGTGAGATTCTTCCGTAAATACTGTGTCATTTATTGCATGGTTCCTAGGTGCCAGGTAAGTCTTCTAATATTAAAAATAACATTTCAGAGAGAATATTTAGCAAACTTTTCTACATGAAAGAAAAGAGACCTACCCCCCAAAGACATGTTCCATAAAGTGGTAACCTAAAGGTTGTAAACGAGAAATCCATAGACATTTGTAAAGCAAGACAAAAAGCAAATACAAGAGTAAAATAAATCATCTACTAAAAAGAAGAAGAGGAAGAGGGAGGAGAAGGAAGGAAAAGATCCTAGGGACTGGAAAGATGGCTTCACAGTTAAAAGCAGCAACTGCTCTGCAGATGACCCAGCACCCATATCACGTGACTCACAACACGCTGTAATCCCAGGTTCCTCTTCTGGCCTCCACCAGCATCTTTACTAAAGTAGTGCACATATGTGCACACGTGCACATACACACACAAAATAATAATAATAACAATAATCTTTTTTAAATAAAGAAATTCCTAAATAGGGCTAGCAAGAGCTGGTAAAGACATTTGGCACCAGGCTTGGTGACCTGAGTTTGAATCCTGGGACCCACATGATGGAAAGAGAGAATCAACTCTCATGCATGCACCTACACACGATACACAAATAAAGTAACAACAATAAAGCATTTTAAAAGAAATCCTTAAACATCCCAAAGTCAGATTCCTGCCCACGTCTCCCCTCTAACAAGCTCAATGGGCTGATGTCTTGGCATGGGAAGCTGACAAGCCCCATGGACATTTGTTATCCTCTGCCTCTTTTCAGGAGTTGCTTACTATATTCCCTTCAACAATGAACACATCATAGCCAACTTCACCCAGTACTGAGAAGGAGTGTCTTCTGCTGAACGGGAACAAAGGATGAGGGTTTTTTAAAATTTCATTTTAAACCTACGTCAAGAAGAGTGGATGTCAACAATGCTACTCTAGTCCTGATTTTAAAACAGAAATCAAAAAAAAAAATACAGAGCCATTGTGTGGAATAAATGGTTCCTAATACAAAGTTCTTGTAGCACTCACCATTGTGACTCATGAAATAAAATGCCTGGCATCTCAAGACAGATGGCTAGTCGTCATTTACGCCTATGGTGAGAGAGAAGGAAAGCCCCAGTGATTTGGAGAGATTCGTGCAATCTTCTGGATTAAACAACACACTCACTAGTTCTACAGATAACTATTAAACGCCTGCTTGAGTTTTTATACTAAGTGCTCCTTTACAATTCACCTACTACAAACATGTACACAAACACATTTGTATGAAATGAACAAAATTATTCCATACATAATTCCAGAATGGTTTGTAGCTCAGTAAATAATATCATGACTTCTACTTCTAATATTTTCTGGGTAAATTCATGTTTTAAAGTGTTCATGGTTGGGGAGGGGACTGGAGAGATGGCTTGGCCGTTAAGAGCACTTGGCTGCCTTTCAATTCCCAGCACCCATATGACAGCTCACGACTCTCTGTAACTCCAGTTCTAGGAAATCCAACACCCTCTTCTGACCTCCATGGACACTGCATGCACATGGTACACAGACATACATGTACACACATACAAACACAAAAGACCCATACACATAAAATTTAACAAATAAAAAATGTTTCTGGGGACCAAGAGGTGGATTCGTGGGTAAAGTGTGTGCTGTACAATCATGAAGAACAGAGTCTGGACCCTCAGACACCCACCTTAGGGAGTCAGGCATGGGATCCTGTGAACATTCATAACCCCAGCACTGGGGAGGCAGAGATAAGCAAAGGCCTGGAGCATGCTTTCTGGTCAGCCTGACCAAAACAGCAGGATTAGGTTTCAGTTAGAGACCCTATCTCAAAGACTAAGATGGAGCACACTCTAGGAAACATCTGATGTTGATCTCTGGCCTCTATGTGTGCACACATGAACAAATACATCCACACATGTGCACACCTACACACATACACACCCACACACATGTGTGCACCCACATATGCCAGACATGCACAAAAATAAAAGAGTCTGAAAATACTATGTGAGAAGAAATCTGGACAGAGAAGCAAAAGACTCTTCACCCACATTCTGTACACGCTTGTAATAAGGACACTAACTGAGCCGGGCAAGGTAAACTAAAAATGCCAGTGTTCTCGGTGGTAAACTGAGGAACCCGGCCTATCCATAGTTTAGAAAAAGTTAAGGAACTGTCACTTTAGTAGGCATGGTGGTACTGGCCTGTAATTCCAGAACATAGGAGGGTGCAGAATCTAGAATTTGAACCAGACTGGGATCTATGCAGAGAAAGAAAAGAAAGGAGAGGAGAGAGAACCCTTTAAGGTATGATATGTTATGTTGTTTATAATAAGATACCTACGCAGCCTGAAATAAAGAGCTTAGCACATACACACACACACACACAGAGAGAGAGAGAGAGAGTGAGAGAGAGAGAGAGAGAGAAAGAGAGACAGAGACAGAGACAGAGACAGAGACAGAGAGGGGGGTAACTGTCACCTGTAACTGTCACAGCAGATGACAAACTCACGCTCAGGGTGACATAACTCATAGCGCTCAAGAATGCACTTGGGGTGGGGTAAAGGTGATGCAGAGGAAGCAGGAGGAGGGAAGGGAGGGGAACTGTGGTTGGCATGTAAAATGAATTTAAAAATTAAAAAAAAAGAACGCACTTGGCTTGGGTGTATAACTATAAAAACACAATGGTGCCCTCTAATGGCCACAAATGGTAAAGCCTAAACTTTGGAGGTGCAGTCAGTTGCAGGTAGGGAAGACAGAAAGAAAGATGTTTTCCCCAAATAAGAAGTGTACACACTTGCACGTGCCTTTGATTAGATTGTGAGTGACCTATGTAAAGTACAAGCACACGGTCAAGCACACCACCTCTTAAGGAACTGGAACCAGCTAGATGAAACCTTCTGTCTTCCAGTGCAGAGACAGAAAAGGCAAGTTTGCAGAATGGAAAACATGATTTCAGCCTGTACAAGTAAGCAGCAGTTAGGAAACCCAATGCACAACAAAAAGCTTTAAAGTAACTATATTCCCTTTAAATTAGTAATGGGTTTCATTAAGGGGTGTTCATACTTCATTTTTGTTGGTCCTCTCCCCTGCCTCATGCCAAGTCCCCTGCCCCACACCTGCTGGTACCCTTCCTTTTCCCTCTTGTCTTCATGTCACATGCATTCTGTCCCCTATTTTTTCCCTTCTCTTTTCCCCCTCCCCATTTCTCCTTTAGACTGGTCCCCCATTGGTTCCTTTTCTAGTTCTAGTTTCAACACACACACACCACCACCACCACCACCACCACACCACACATTAAAATCAAGAATCTGTGCCAGGCAAAAGTTGGAAGCACGGGTGTGGGGATGGGGGTGGAGGTAGGTGTTGGGGGTGGGGATAGGCAAAAGGGAGGGGGTAGAAGGGAGAAGGAAGAACTGAGGAGAGCCTGGGGGTGGTGGAGGGTGGAGAGGGAGGAAGGGTGGATATTGGAGAAGGGAATAAGGTATCTACATTAAGGGAGTCATTTTATGATTGGCAAGAGACTTGTCTCTAGAGGGGATCCCAGGTGTTCACAGGGAGGTCCCCAGCTAGGTACTTGGGCAGCAGAGGAGAGGGTGCCTGAACTGACTTTTCCCCATAGTTACACTGATGAATATCTTGATCGTCACCATAGAAATATCGCATGATGGATGGAGATAGAGCCAGAGACCCACATTCACATCAGAGCAAGGGATTGAGCTACCAAGGTCCAGTGGAAGAGCAGAAGGAGGGAGAAGAGGAGCAAGGAAGTCAGGACCGTGAGGGACTGGCCCACCAACTGAGACAGTGTGCTTGATCTATTGGGAACTCATCAAATCCGGCTGGACCAGGACTGAATGAGCATATGACCAAACCGGACTCTCTGAATGTGGCTGCCAATGGGGACTGACTGAGAAGCCAATGATAATGGCACAGGGACCTATCTCTTCTGCATGTATTGGCCTTTTGGGAACCTATTCTATATGGATGCACACCTTCTTAAGCCGAGATGGAGGGGGGAGGACCTTGGGCTTTCCACAGGGCAGGGTATCCTGCCCCAACTCAAGGAAGCAGGGGGAGGGCGGTGGTGTAGTGGGGGAGCGGGAGGGCCTGGGACAAGGGGAGTAAATATAATTTTTTCTTTTAACAATAAAAAAAAAATCAAGGATCTGCCCATGAGAGACAGAAAAGCAGTTTTGAATTGATAAGGGAAAAGTGAAGACATGCATACAAAAGAAACTAATATACACACAAGCAAATCACAAACGTTGAAATCAAAAGCGTGAGGGAAAGTTTGATATCACTCACCAATAAAGAACGGAGAACTAGCCTATCGCCACTATGTGCTTATAATTCATTAAACTGGGGGTGCTATCGGACATCAAGTTTAGCCTACTGCTTTACCCCGCTTTTGTTCACTACCTTTACCCAGACAGTGCGGGACTGATGTTTGTTGTTTGTTACTGCTGTTGCATTTCCTCATTACTGCCACACTTAAAAACTGGCGACTGCTAGTGTCTCAGCAGTGACACAATCGCTACTCCTTTGGAGTGCCTTAGAGCTGTTGCCTATAGGCAGTTTACAAGCACCTGGAACTACAGCTCCCTCTTCTGGCCTATTTGGGCACCTACACATGCATGAATTGTCCCTCCTAAATACAGAGATCATAATTTCAAAATCTAAATGCCCAATACTACATAATACTACTCTGAATTAAACTTAGGGGGAAAACAGTCCCTTGACTCAGTACTATTTTAAGTAGAGAGATAACAGGAAATAAAGCAGGAAGAATTTCCTTGTTTCAGAATCTTCCCAATCAAGTAACATTTTTGTTTGCCTCTGATCAGGCACCTTTGCTTACCTTTCTGGGATGGGTGGCACCTGTTGTGGGCTTAATTTCATCTCTTTTTAAAAATGGTGGAGTCCTGACTCCTCCCTGATCCTTCTAAATGTGGCCTTTTGCCAGAACAGGAGGGGGAATATGGGCTTTACAAAAGTAAACAGGTTAAAATTATGTCCTTAGGGGGCTTTGTAAAGTCCAGTAACACTTTGGAAGCAGATGCACTGTACAGGTGTGTATATTTGTAAGCAATTCTCCCAGGATACCTACAAGCATTATAGATTATATTTATTGTTTGTGAAATTAATTCCTTTTTAAATCTTTTATTCATTTTACATACCGATAAAATTAATTCTTAAGGGCATACAGATTCAACATGACTTAAACACACAGACATGTCTCATTTGCTAATACTATTTGTCTCCTAAAAGCTATAGATCCTCTTGTTTTCATGATTACAAAGCCCCAGCCTCATAAAAAATAATGGTGCCCAACATTTCCAAAAAGATTATATATTTTTCTTTCCCTTTGTTATTAATTTATGGTGTAGTTCATTCACTAAGGTCTCTGAAATCACAGAAACTGTGCTCAAATTTTTGTTGTAATGCTGAGAAAAAATTCTTTGCAAAATAATTACAATTATTTTGAAACAGACATTACTAAAAACCATCAGCTCATCACTACGGCTCACAAGGTAAATAAAAGCAGGATGAAATACTGACATCTCTACCTTCACTTTGTGTCTTTATTCTGGCTAAAGACCCAGAGATAAATCACTGACTTTAACTTTCCCTTTTGGGTTCCCTTTTATTATTTTACTTTAATTGCAGTGTGTGTGTGTGTGTGTGTGTGTGTGTGTGTCTGTCTGTCTGTCTGTCTGCCTGCCTGCCCCACATGCATACCTGGTTCCCCCAAGAAGTCCAGAAGAGGATGTCTAATGCCTTGGAACTAGAGTTATAGACTTGTGAACCACAGTGTGGCTGCTGGGAATTGAACTCAGGTCCTATAGAACAGCAGCCAGTGCTCTTATCTACCCAGCCACACACACACCCGCCCCCCAGCTCCTTCTCTTGGATTTCTTAAAGGGAAAAACTTGAAGACAGAACACTGCCACTCTTCTGAGAAGACAAAGGCTGCATCTGGAAACAGAATTGATCTCTTATAGAAACAGACTGATTCTGTTAAAAACTATGCCAGTTTGAGATGACTATCGTGCCAAGCCAGAACTGAGGCAATGATCAGTCAGACACCTTGACAAAAACTGCTTAATTATGCATACTTTTTAGCCGACACCCCCCCCATTCGTCTTCTATTTAAGATTAAAGCTGTGAGCATGGTGGATTATGCCTTTAATCTCAGCACTGGGGAGGCTGAAGCAGGCGGATCTCTGTGAGTTCGAGGCCAGTCTAGTCTACATAGTGAGGTCTAGGACAGCCAGGACTACATAGATAGCCTGAAAAACATACAAACAAACAAATAACCCTCGTGTCAAGGCCATGAAGACAGTCTTGGATGGTCACTGGACCCCTCATCTGTTATTTCAAATGAAGCCATTCCTTTCTGTTTAATTGGCATATTGGCGAAAGGTTATTGAACCCAGCCTTCTGGGACTGCCTAAGTCTGGGCTTTTACTTTGAAAACTCCAGCTACAGCTCTTCTCAATGGCATTTTTCTAACATCCTCAAGAGAAGGGTCATAATACAACGAAAGTTAAGGGAACAACTTGCCTACCAAACCTCATGTTTTCACAGCTTTCTACACCAAGGAGGAAAAACCTGATCGGTCACTATGCAGGGTAAACCAGAGATCCTCGGAGAAACATGGAACACCTGGGCGTGGTGGTACGTAGCGTGCCAGACGGTTAACCTGCAGACGTCTGCTCCGGAACCAAGAGTTGGGCCCAAATTTCCTCCGCTTCCGTCGGGACTCTCTAAGGAATGGAGAGTATAACGTCACTTCCGGTTCTGGGTGGCTTCCGGGCGCCTGAACGCTGCGTTTTACGGATTGAAACTGCTGCTGTCGCCGAGAGACTCCTGACCCGGCCGATCGTGTATGGCCATGTGGAGGCTGCTGACGCGCGCCCCCGCGCCGCTCCTGCGGGTGCACTTTTCAGGTCCGAAAGCCTGTTTGGTCTTTTAAAAAGGCATTCCCCTGTTCTTCCTCCCCCCGCTCCAAAGTATGTTTACTCTGGGAAGACCTGCGCTTTCCTGCCGCCACCTCCGCTGTGCGGATCACTGGGTCCCAGTCATGTGGGAAGTCGGCGCTCCGAGACCCTGCTAGCTCCCTTGGGAGCCCATTTAGTGGAACCCGCGCCCCACACTTCTAGACATCTCCGTCAGAAGTGGCCCAGAGTGTACCAAGAGTGATTTGTCTTGTCTTTGTAGATTCTTGGGCAGCCCTTCCCACCAGTGCTGGTCTGAAGACCCTCCTCCCGGTGCCAACTTTTGAAGGTGAGCGCCTGTCATTTCCACTTGTTTCTCCAGCGGGTGGCAAAAGACATAGATGTTCTTGGTGCTTCCTAGCTTCCTTGAGTGATTGAACAAATGCAAATGATGAAGGCATACTGTGCTGACAAGCAATGTTCTGAGAACTAGAGGCAAAGAACGTAAAAGTTCCTCACCCATGTGGAGCAAATACCTATTGGCTAGTTCCCGGCATCCTGCCACTGATATGTGGCTCCCATGATCTACTCAGTCAGAGTCATTTATGAGACTTGATCTTCTCTCTAAACGACAGTACATACATACATTAGCAATAGTAGCCAGGTCAGCTGCAACCCTGTAACTCTAACTACTCTGTAGTATACTAAGATCTCCACATGCAAACAGCGTGGGCACCCGAGGGTCTTCTGCACATAACTGTTAAACTGCTGTGTGGACTGGAGCAATGGCTCAGCAGTTAATAGCACATGTTGCTCTTGCAGAGGACCCAGGTTCAGTTCTCAGAACCCACATGATGGTTCACAACCAGTTCCAGGGGATCCAACACCCTCTGCTGCACATCAATTCATGCAGGCAAAATGCTCGTAAATTTTTTAAAGAAACAGAATACTAGGCTCCAAAGCCACAGAGAAACCCTGTCTTGAAAAAAAAAAAAAAACAAAAAAAACCAAGAAACAGAATACTGTGTGCTCTTGGAAGTGCATACTAACTTGTAGATGAAAGAGCATTACCAAGTTTCTCAGTAGTTGACCCAAAAAGTTAGTGGGGAAGGGTTTTATAACTTGGAATATCAATTTTATAATTCCACTGATAATTTAATGAGTCTTTGAAGCTTCCTGATTTGTTTTATTTCTATCTTGAAGTCCTACTTTTTTCATAATAATTTTTTATGAATCACAATTGTTTTTCTTAAGTTGCCAAGTGGATAAACATTAAAATGCTGATCAGAGAATTCCCAAGATGTAAGTTTCTCAAGAAAAATACAGCACATTGAAGAACTTAATTTATTTTTGTCCATTGTAGTACTCTGTACCCCCATTAGCATTCAGAGGGGGCAGTGACTGGTTTTTTTTTTTTGTAAAGAACATGCTTCTGCTTTGATGTTTTAACTGAAGTAATTGTAAAATGTCTCTGTGCACCAGTGCCTCTTTAAAATGGAGAAGACCACCTGCCCCATTATCTGTTTGCTTGATATAGGTGAAAATTATGTTTGTTCTTTTCGATTTCTTTTAATTTATTTGTATGCACGAATGCATGTGGGCTCACACATGCCATGGCATTTATATAGAGGTCAGAAGACAATTTATGGGAGTCAGTGCTCTCCTTCTACCCTGTGGGCCCTAAGAATGCAACTCAGGTTGGCAGACTTGAGAGCAGGTGCTTTTTACCAGTTGAAACATCTCATAGGCCCTTTGTTTTCAGTTTCTAATACTCTACTTTGTAATACCCCCCCACCTTGTCCATTTAGTGTATGTGGTTTAGTTTTCAAAAGTTAGTGTTAAAAAAAAAAAAAAGAAGCAGCCCTAAATAGTATAAAGGTCACAAGGTGTGGTTATCTACACACTCAGTCCAGCACTTCTTACAAGACTGAGGTTACACTGTGATTATCTGACAGCCATGAAGACCATCTCAAATGCCAAGGCTGCTTTAAAGGTGGAGTGAAATAATCACTTAGGACAGTCCTTGCTACTGGTGCCGAACATAGAACAGGGGGTTAATAAGTGAATTTTGTTTAGAAACGTTGTAGAAAAACGTTGTTATAGCTGAAAGATTCCAGTCTCACTGGAAACATCCACAGGAGAATAGATAAGCATTAATATTGGAAATCCAATAACCTTTGGAATTATTATTTGGTAACATAAGACTTGCACTTGATTGGTGTGAATCTTCATGGGAGAAAGTAGATCCTCTGAGAAGCGTAGCTTCACTTATTCCTGGTTGGTTTTGTCCCTACCAGATGTCTCCATCCCTGAAAGGCCCAAGCTTAAGTTTGTTGAAAGGGTCCCACTTGTGCCAAAAGTAAGAAGAGAACCTAAAAATTTGAAGGACATACGAGGACCCTCAACTGAAGCCACTGAATTTACAGAAGGCAATTTTGCAATTTTGGTGAGTGATAAAAGAGATTAACAAAGTTTTCTATTCTTTGAGTTGATTCTTGTCTCTTCCTTCACATTCTTAGAACTGCCACACCTAGGTGCCACATTTCAGTTATTCTTTAAATAGATGTAGGTCGTTTGAAAACACAGTAGTCCTGTACTGGGTGCCTAAGAGCATGGATAGTGCTGAATCTGTTAGATAAACTAGTGGCTACGAAGAACCCCACAGGAGGTAGCCTATACGACAGGTATACACTGAACAGACAGTTGATTCATATCTAGGTGGAACTGTGTAGAACAAGATAATGTTAGGTTTTTTTGCCTTGCTATTCCAAAAAGTGTTTACTTTAAAATTATAAATTGTTTCCACCAGGATCTCCACTTTCTGTTTCAGATGGGTTGAAACTAGAGGGGGGTGAGTAAGGCTACTGTGAAAGCAGGGAGCAAAGGTGCTACCTCATTTGCCCGGTTAGAACAGGATCTTTTCAAGCCTTTGGTGAAAGTGAAATATTCCTGGTAGAGGATTAAAACAGCTGCTTCATTATCTGTTGAGTGGTTTTTGTAAAGATTAATGTCAGTAGCCACACAAACGGATATGCACTAGCATTTCTGCTCCATGAGGCAGCCAGAGTCATAGCTGTAAAGTTTTCCCCCTGCAGACCTCAGAGCCTTATATCCACTCTGCCTTCCTCCTGCACCTCAGCAAGCACTGGCTTCTGCTCTAACTCACCAAGCCCTTTGCTGTACCAGGGCATTTACATCAATGTTTGTCTGGGACTCTCCTCTTCTCTCTTGACTAGTTCTTAGGATTCTATCCTCAGCCTTACATAAGTATATCATTAAAGCCAGGCATAATAGACTCTGTAAAAGATTTCTAAATCCCCATGTGTCCTAATTTTTCTATTCATTTTTAGGCACTAGGAGGTGGTTATCTCCACTGGGGCCATTTTGAAATGATGCGCCTGACAATCAACCGCTCTATGGATCCCAGGAACATGTTTGCCATATGGCGAGTGCCAGCCCCTTTCAAGCCAATCACTCGCAAAGGTGTTGGGCAACGCATGGGAGGAGGCAAAGGTGCCATTGATCATTATGTGACCCCTGTGAAGACTGGCTGCCTCATAGTAGAGATGGGTGGACGCTGTGAATTTAAAGAGGTCCAGGGTTTCCTGAACCTGGTTGCCCACAAACTGCCCTTTCCAGCAAAGGCTGTGAGCCGTGAAACTCTAGAAAAGATGCACCAAGAACAAAAAGAAAGAGCACATAACAACCAAAATCCCTGGACCTTTGAGCGCATAGCCACGGCCAACATGCTTGGCATACGGAAATTCCTGAGCCCATATGACTTGACACAGAAAGGGCAATATTGGGGCAAATTCTACTTGCCGCAGCGTGTGTAGTGGAAGCACAGACTCCTGAAACTGAGTCTGCGTCTCTGCTGTCTTTAGGGTCTGGTGATTCTTGGATCTGAGCACACAAGTAAGGGACTTGTGAAATGCTGTGCTGTCAAATTTCTATTAAAGTGTGAGTATAACTCGAGGTATCGCATTGGTCAGTTTCAGTTGTTTAAGAATGAACCGGGTGGTGGTGGCACACACTTTAATCCTAGCACTTGGGAGGCAGACATTAGGAGGATCTCAGTGAGTTCAAGACTAGCCTCCAAAGCTACAGAGAAACCCTGTCTTGAAAAACCAAAACAGAGAGAGAGAATGATTTGTCATAGCCAGCTGTGGTGGAGCATGCCATTAATCCCAGCACTCAGGAAGCAAAAGCAAGCCATTGAGTTCAAAGCCAGCCATGCTACAAGCAAGATTCTATCTAGGGGGGAAAGAAAAAAACAAAACCTGGTAGGATGTCTCAGTTCCTACATTGTACCACGCATGTTCCAGGGCTGAAACTTGTTTTTCCATCTCATAGATGGAAATGTAAATGTGTTCATTCACTGCCTATGTTACAACATTTTGCTCATTACAAGCACATTTTTTAGAATAATGATAAAATGACAGTACTTAGATTAGTAGGTTCAACAGATATTTATTAATACCCAGCTGCTCATCTTCTGCCAGTCTCAGAAGGGGAAATACGGAATATGACAAGGAATGTACCATTTAGCAAAAAACTGATAACGAAAGTTGTGCTTCCTAGGTCTGAAACTATCTAAGGAAGGACATTTTGGCTCTGTGTCCCTTTAGGATCTAATGTGTGTGGAGCAGACAACTTAACTGCTGGATAAATGAGGGTCCTGTGTGATCCAAAACCTCATGGCTCCAGCTCCCTTTTACATAACAAGATTAACCTGTTTTCTGGGCTAGCCAGTATCCCCTATTCAAACTAAAGGAAATTGGTAGAAATATTAGACCACTTGCTTTTGAAGGTGGGTAGAAAACAGCACACTGATAAAACATTGGGGTTTTTTATCCTGTTTCCGAAAAAAAAAAAGATCTCCAACAAAGAACAGAAGTATTTCATTTACTTTCAAAAGGATATTTTTAGTCCCAGATTTTAATTTATCTTAATGAGTGTCTTCAATGTAATAATCTCTAAATAAATTATTTTTAAAATCAAAACACAGTGAAACCTTGGATTGGAGATGTGCTTGAATCGGTTTCTTGTGCCTGTCACTGACCAGCAGTTTCTGCTAACATCGATCTGGTGTGGTCAGAAGCAACAGCTTGATCATACTTTTTTCCCTTACACCTCCCATTGTTCCAGATCACAAAGTGTGCTGGTTTAGTTGACTATTGGGAGCTAAATCATAGTATAAACTTCCTTTTGGTGGAGGAATGAAGTAAATGAACCTCCATCTTGAAACCAACCACCATCTCTGCCAAAGGAGAGACTATTGATAGAAATCTATACCACCAATAGAAACCCAACCTCTACTTACCTCCCCCTCACAAAGAAAGACACTTTAAATTAGAGTATGATATGGTAATGGGGGTGGTTGTAGTACTTTTGCATAAGCCTCTGATAGCGATAAACCATGTTCCTAAGATACCTTAAAGAGTTTAAAAAGCAAGCTTGAGGACTCTTCCATAATGAAATCAAAGCTTGACTACAAGTAAACAAATATGTGAAGGTGGCAGGCACTGTGCTAAGCAGTAGGGACATGATGGTGGTAAAGACAGGCATGGTGCCAATCCTGAAACAGTCTAGGCTTTAAAATTATTCTTGGACCCTGAAGAAGGAAGCAGACATGTGGTTGGCTAAGGTTGAGGCCTAGAAGAGCCTTCAGAGTAAAGTACTAAGTACCACGTTCTGAGAGACAGACCCTGTGAATTTGGCATGTACAATACCTGCCTCTTCACTGTCCTGGTATTCAGGCTCCATGTTGTACCCTAGCAGGGGCCCATTATGCTTCACCACAGGCCTGCCCTTCAAGAGCATCTAAACCAGCTGCATATTGCTGTGCTCCCTGTTCCTTCATCCATACCGCCTTCAATTCATTTCTTCCCCCTCTGTGTAACATTGAAAAGCAGTTGATTGGTGCCCTATGTTGTAAGTTTACTAATGAAAAGAGGCAAAGTTGTTGAGGACTCTGAAGGGGAGAAGTGATGGCACCAGAGAGATGGAAGACTGGAGATGCCTGTTGAGATTCCATCTGTGAGGGCAGAAGGAAGTAACAGAAAATGGAAAGAAAAATCATGTATTACACAGCATGGTATTCATTGACAAGATACCAACTCTCCTTTGCAGGGGTGAGAAACTACTCTCAAAATGGTACTGGCTTGTCCTAACCTTACAAGTGGGAGATTTTAAGGCAAGTTCAATGCAAAAATTAATTCTTACTCCTTTTACCATTTCTAGATACGAGGGCTGAGATTTTACAAGAGGAATGAACACCCCTTATTGTTCAGAAGCACTATCCTACCAGACTCAATCATGGGGCAGACTTCTACCTTGTCTCCCATCTCCCTGACTACCTACTCCCAATCATTCCTCACCTACTTCTCCCAAAACATCCCTTTCCTTGATTTTCTCTACCATTCACCTAGTCCTGTGCCCAACCCCCATCCCTTATTAGGCAAGCTGATGACATACAATGAAAGCAAGGAGAATACAGCAGGCCTGACCCCTCCCCCTAGACAGCTCACCTTTTTCAGGCAAATATGCTCCCAATGGTGGAAGCCAAGATGATGGCAAGGATAATACAGCAGATCATGATCATGATCTTCTTCTGCTCATCATAAGGAGAGAGAATCACATGAGAAATGGCATCACTGTGCAGATACACACTGACCAAAGGAGACAGGTACAGCTATACATGGAAGAGGGAGGGAACAGGAAATGCCAGAAGGAAAATGGATGGATCTGGCTTGTTCACAGGAATGTTTCCAGGTTAGACTTAAAATCATATCCACAGGGATCTGTGTCTTGCCCTTTCTGCCTTCTGGATAGCATCCCAACAGGCCCCCTATTTCCTACTAGATCAAGTTCAGTGATAGTTTCTTCTGGGGCACCAAAAGTCACCACATGGTGGCACCAAATCACCAAAGTGTTTTTGCAATCAATATAAAGTCATTTATTTTTAAATTAGCAATAAAATAATCAAGTTTACATTTTAAAAAATACAATAAAAGCCCTTCAAATGTGACATTCACTTCAAACTTTTATCCCCCCCAAACTCATGGTCAGAGGAGAGAGAAGACCTGCACTGAGGGTTATCTCCCCTCTTCGCTGGGGGCCCTTGTCAAGTCAGACATCACAGCCATAGGGAGGAGGGCATCCCTGTGGCTCTGTCTTGAGTGCTGGGTGACTGAAGAAAGAGCCTTTACAAAGGAAGCTCATGAGCAGTGTCTAGATTAGAATGTTCACCCTGCCCCACAAAATATTAA
>JAQHUG010000535.1:548780-574613 GCA_028555095.1 Dicrostonyx torquatus | reverse complement strand
AGACTGTAGCACCTTGTCCCTGGCCCAGCTGTAAATCCCTGGTTCTGCTTGACCTCAAAGTAATGGCTTCACAAAGAATGATTCTCTAACAATGACTAGCCAGTTTCCAAGACTCAGACATGGAAGCGTATTCCATAACCTCAGTCTCTGCCAACGACAGCTTCAGAGGACTGTCACCCTAATCATCTGAGTAAACGAGCGAATACAGAGAAAATTCAAAGTGGCCTACAAGCTGAACTTGAAGCTAAATTAAAGTATGGATTTGAAATAGTCAACATATAAGACCAAAATGGCATCTGTTAGTCCCTCATGTTTTCAGGACATAGGACAACAAACTAAGGACTGGCACCTTGCCAGCTAGGGGCTCTGATCCAAGCCACACTACTGCCAAACTTAGAAGAACCCTCTATTTTGTTAGTTACTCCCCTACAGAGTATATTCCAGGAGAATGTTCTATGAGGTAGAAAAAGCGCCTCAGGCTGGCCTCACAGGGACTTTCCAACGCATAAGGCATAACTGACACACCAAAAGGGAGGAAAAGCTGGATGCTTCACACAGTCCAGGAGGGAGGGTACTTCAGCTGCTAGGGCGGGAGGTGATTCTGAGGAGAACTCAGGGCTGCATCAGGTAGGTTAGATTCCTCCAGGGGTAGATTGCTGAGCCAGATCCAAGGGCGGTTACAAGGAAATAAAGGAACAGGTGCCCCTCGTTCTCACAAAGGCCATTAGGACTCCATTTCCATCTGGAGACAAGAGTGGTCAGGCCAAGCTGGAGTGAAATCAGGTTCTAAGAGAGGTGGGGAGAAGGGGGAAGATCAGTACACAGGACAATGCTAAAAACAAGGAATTAGCCACAAACCCCAAATGTGGAGATCAAAGATCAGAAATGCCTACAAAAAAGGCATGCAGAAGTAAACACTAAACTGAAATAGCCCAGAAACAAACCTAAGGCTGGACATGTGAAATAAAAGCTCTGTATTGTGAAAGAACCAATAAAAACTCTAGGGCAGTGGTTCTCAATCTTCCTAATGCTGCAACATTTAAATACAGTTCCTCATGTTGTGGTGACCAAATCCCAAACAAAATTATTTTCATTACTACTTCATAACTATAATTTTGCTACTGTTATGAATTGTAAATATCTGTGTTTTCTCATGGTCTTTTGGGGGTTGCAATCAACAGGCTGAGAATCACTGCTCTAGGTAAAGGGACCATGATAGTGGTAGTGGAGAAGGGATACCAGTGATAGAATACATGTACCATGAAAGGTGAACAGAGAGCTACTGGGGTTGGGGATCCAGCAGGAGGATGGAGGATCCAGTGTAGAAGGATTAACAAAAAAAGGACAGACATGACATAATGAACCCCATTATTTTGTATACTAGAACCCCATTATTTTGTATACTAATTTTAAAAGTATTTCAGTTGTTTAAAAGTAGGACCAAGAAATATCTAGTCCACTTATAAGCCTTTGTGCCAAAAACTATCACCTGTAGAAGGATATGGGGATACACAATCACTAGTTGAAAACACCTGTTCTCTGCCTGACACGTGGGAGCTCTTGAATTCAAGCTTCAGAAGCATCCTATATCCAAATCCTCTCCCTTGACATAAGGAGACGACAGGCACAATCAAAAGACTATGGAAAATCTCAGGTGTTATACTATGACTGCTTCATCTTCGAAGTGATGTAAGAGTGGGCAATTTCTCCAGTGGCTTTCTGAAAGCTAGGGGCACAGAACGCATCTTAGCACTGCAGCTGGCATGCAACTGCAGAATGTAAACACAGATTGCCCTCACTCATGAATTGGCATGGAAGACCGATAAGCCAAGACCTAGGTGTCAATCAACCTTGCTTTTACAAGGGAATACTGAACACGCATAAGCCACATAACTTCAGAGCAACTTAATGCTGTGCAATCTGGTTAGCCTGCAAGAAGTAATATTATCTTCCTCAAAAACGCATCTTCTACATTCTGAATTCTAGGAATAAGGGTTAAGAGGCATCAAGAATTTGCAAGGCATCTTTTATCTTAGGATATGGAAAGATTACATTATTTTTATTGTTTTACCATATTTTGCATTGAGATAGTCAAGACTGAGCAGAAAACTCAAACTTTATAAATAATCAAGGACTATAATGATGCCAGGAAAAAGAGAAGGGATCAAAAGAGCCAATGAGAGCTTGATTGCCTCACTGCCGCTATCTCTCAATGTAAAGCTGAGCATTTAAGATTTAAGAATCTGACTCTCAGATCCTCCAGTCACATGGAAAGAGGGGAAAATGCAGTGGCATACTAGGGTGGGACAAAGAAAAATGCAAGATCAGCCCCAGTGTCAACATCCAAGCCTGCACCAACTCTCAGAGAGGTTCATGCCTATTACCTCAATAATCTAATTTCTGAATTTACAGAAAAAAGAAAAAAATGCAAAGCTCATCAGATTTAATGACAGCAAAATATTATAAATTCCAGCACCGAGGAAATGTTAAATGTCCTCATGTTGAGAATTAGATTTACAACAAGATTTTATTGATAAAGAGTGACTTACGATTTCCTAACTAGGTAAAAACACTATATATTAATACAGTGTGAACTATGCAAAACAGAGAGCGTATGAGCCTGCCATGTATTTGGACAAATAATATTACAAGGTAACTTCACTTGCCTATATCTTACAAGCTTTTCAAAATGACATATACTCTGTTTTATTCAGAAAAAAATATAATTCTTAAGTCCCAAGGACTACTAGGTCATTTTTATCAGCTCCCAGATCACATCCAACATCTACCCATGCTTTCTGCATACAGTCAAAATGAGATGCTCAAGTGGGCCAAGCAAGAAGACAAGGTAGGAGCAGAAAATTCAGGTGGCTACAAACAAACAGAAGGCATGACCAAGATCCCACAGCCAGAACCCAAGAACGGAATTTTAAGAAAATGAAAAACAACAAGGCTACCAACAGTTTTGAAGCTCACTGTGACTGTCATTAGAAAAGAGTAGAATCATGAAATCCCAGACTAATTCCTCAGGAAGAGTCATCCAGAGTCCCCAGAACCATTCATCTACTTACATTTCAGTGCAGCAACCCCTTAGGCCACTCTTACTTCAGCCCAACGGACAGTCCAATAATCAATGCTAAAATGCCCAGCAACACAACTACTATCACAATGATAATTATCAATTTCTGGAGAAAGGAATAAGAAACAAAAATAAAATCATTACAAAAAGTTTATAAAATAGCAACTCATCTAAAATTTAACCCTTCTCATCTCTTTTACCAAAAAAAAAATTTTTCTCAATCCAAATAAAAAGTACACATCTCTATATAAAAATTTTCTCATGTACATTTTACATTCCTTAAATTCCTCTTTGCCTAGCCAGTGAGTTGAAATGTGGAATGCCTACAGCTCTCAGTTCATAGGTTTGCATATGTGCACTCATGGCAAGCTCCAAGCAGCACTTGACTAATCCATAAAACATATGTTTGCCTTTTCAACAGGGAGCACAAAGTTATCTCTGACATAGTCCTAATTACCAACTTGTATTCATCTGTCTCCTTAAAAGTCCAGTATATACCTCAGCCTACATATACTATAGGTGTTCAAGTGCAATTTAGCATAGATTTATAAGAAAAATAACTTGCCAGCTCCCTGAATAGCTGCAGAAGCAATAGAAGCAGTTGGAAGAGAAAGAACTAAAGAATAAAAATATCAGAGCCCAAGAGAAACAAAGAAGAGTAAAAGGCAGAAGTTGCCACAGTCAATGAGGACAGAAGCTTCCAAGTTCTTGAGCATAGGGCCAGGAGGGCAGGCAGACACAAGATACAGTGGAAAGAGTAGGAGTAGGCTGTGAATGTCAAGCTCATCTCCTGGTCTGCTGGGTGGTCTGAAGCCAGCTACTGACCCAGAAGAAAGAAGGTGCTTCCATGAACAAATGAACAATTAGCATCTGTGCTAGGTTCAAGTTAGAGAAAAGGAAAAAGAATGGTAGGCCAGGTGGAAGATGCTACCAAAGATTCGACGAGCTGTGTAATTAATGTGTGAAGGTTTAATAAGCTACATTCAGGAGATTAGTGACAGGACCTAGGCCAAGTCTCCAGCCTAAAGGGGTGCTCTTGGTTCTTGGGACAAAAGCATGTGAGAGCCAGATCCATGCAAGGTGCCCTGGGAAGGAAGGAAGTCTCTAGGAAAGACTAAGGTAGAGGTTTGGAAGAGGTAGGACAGAGAAGGACATGGGCTCAAGGACAGAGGCATAAAGGTGACAAAAGACAGGAAGAGAAGGCACAACAGAGACTGAGGTGCTCACCCTCCGGGCTTCACTCTGATACTTGACAGCCTTTTTGGTATCTGCCACAGCCCGCTCCACAAAGCCCACTGACTGGTCCATGTTGTTCTCAATACGGTCAATCATGGCTCCCTTTCCCCAGATGCAGGATGTGGTGGCAACAGAAACAGACAGAAGGAGGGGAGAGAGAAAGCGCAGTAGCAAACAAAATGAACTCTCTTGTCTCAAGACAAAAGGAAAACCTCACCTTCCGAGCCTGACTCTGATACTTCATGGCTTTTTTAGTTTCATCCCGTGCCTTCTCCACATGGTCCACGGTGTGCATGACATTCAACTCTATGTTATCTAACATCTCACCCTGAAAAGAAGACACAAGCCACACCTGTTAACCCACCCACAACAGCCCAAGAAATTGTGGTGAAGGGACTCAATAGTCTCTCATGCTAAGACACACACAGAAACCTTAGGGCACAGCCTTCCATCGAGCAAGCTTCCCCTTTTCCCAGGTGATGACCTGTAGTCCCCAGTCGCTGTGTGGTCACTCATTCTATAAACACTGGATTACTTCCTTGATATCAGTGCAGTTTTTCTAGAGGCTTAGTGACTGTATATATACACAAAGACATTCCCTCTCTCACAGTTTTCTTTCATTTCCTTCTCTTTTAAGCATATAGGGATGAACCAAAATAAGAAAACCTCCTATTTTCAGAATATCACCAGGATGCTGGCCCCTTCTTAGCCATTCAAACCCAAACCAAGTTCATTCAGCCTAAAATGAGTTTATTCAGTACTGCAAAACAGTACCTGGCACATAAAAGGAAGTCAGTAAGTATCAGGCTGGCAACAGTAGAAAGTACTTACGTTCTTCAAGAGAAATTCCCAAGCTCCTTAAGCAGTAAGTGTTGGGTTTACTCCTGCTCTCTTCCCCTCTAGACCCTAGTTTCTTAAAAAGATTCCCAATTATTGCTCCCCTTTTATTCCTCCGAAGGAAGTTTGGTCACTCAGGTTACTCCCTGAGAATCTGAAGTAGGGCATGCCCCTCCCCCACCCAGACCTTTCACAACCCCATCCTATCACCACAGGGCTCTCAATAAACATAGCAAGGCACTTACCATCACTTGAAACTCAAACCAGATCCTCAGCAAGGCAATGTGGTGGGGGGAAAAGAAAAGTGGGAATAGAGGGATTGAGAAAGGGTCTCAAAGGCCAGAAAGGGGAATGGTAGAAAAGCACCACACCAAGGGCCAGAGAACTAATTAAAAACTAATCAACCAGTGCTCGAGCTTCGACGAGGTTCGGGGTCTGCCCACTAAGCAAGAGTTTCCAGTTCTGTCCAGATGGCTGATGGAAGCCACACAGCACTGTGACCTCTGCATGATGTCTAACTCTATCCCAAAAACCACGGACAAAACATCCAACAGACATGAAGACCATATGCGAGCAATATCGAATGCCACCCCTGAGCAGGCATGCCTTGGGATGAACTGTCCAGTCCTGTGTTTCTATAAATATTGTTTTCCTAATTCTTCCTTCGTGCCTACTGTTGATTCTTAGCAAAAAGTGCCAACATGCTCAGCAAAAGAGAAATATGAAAACAAAACAAAACTGGAAAAAGTTGGTGTAGGAGGGTTCTTCTGTGTTTGGTTTGCTTTCATTGGTTGAATAAAGAAAACTGCCTTGGCTTTTTGATGGGGCAGCCCTCAGGTGGACGGAGTTGACAGAACAGAGTTCAGGGAAGAAAGGAAGTGTGCAGATGCCATGATGCTCCAGCCTGAGATGGATGCAGGTTAGAATCTTCCGATAAGTCACTACCTCATGGTGATACACAGACTATTAGGAATGGGTTAGTTTAAGATATAAGGGTTAGCCAAGAAGAGGCTAGTGATAATGGGCCAGGCAGAGTTTAAATGAATATAGTTTTCGTGTGGTTATTTCGAATGTAAGCTAGCCAGCGGCTGGGAGCTGGGCACCAGGAAAACGGCCCACTCCTCGGCAGGGACACAGCCTGCACCTCATACAACAAAAGTAACTAAAAAGTAAGTTCTATGGTGAATTGAAGGGAAAATTTTTTCAGTAAAATAATTTGCTATCAGTAGGCTGACTGTCAAAGCTTTGTCAGCAAGACTTAACTTTTTTTAGGAAGGGTGGGTCTCATGTAGCCCAGGCTGCCCCTCAGACTTGTTCTGTACTAGAAGATAACCTTTAGCTCCTGATCGGCCTGCCTCCATTTCCCAAGTGCTGAGATTATAGGTGCATGCAGCTATGCCTGGTTTATGCAGATTCTGAGCTAGAAGACGGCTTAGATCCAAGGCCTAATGCGTGCTAGGCAGGCATCCTGTCAACTAAATGATGCATTCCCCAGTCAAAAAAACCCATGTCTTTACAGGGGAGGGGAGGGAAGAAGGGATAAGCAAAAGGAAAAAAAAAAAGATGCTGGGTGAACCATGTTCTTGTCATGATATAGGAAACTTCATTACTAACTAGAATCACTGTAAACCAAAGTAACAGGCAGAAATAGCAAGATTGAAATGGCTAAAATGCCAACACTTGATAAGTAAGAATGCACACCTCTGCCTCAGAAACTAGAATTTTGTTGCTCCATGATAAAAATTCCCTATTCCCTGCCTCATTGAACCTCCAAAATGTCATTTATGGTTCTCAAGGAAATGTGTGCTTTTCCCCCTGCCAGCTACCTGATTCTCCACCAGCATGGCGATGTCCATAAACATGTCATGGAGCTCCTTGATGCTGCTCTCCAGCCTCACGATATCCTTGTGCCGACCCTCAATCTCACTGAGGGCTTGCTTGGAAATCTGCGAGTCGATGATCTACAACGGGCCCCATAGAGACAGGCCATCAGCCGCACTAGCAACAGACTGCCCCTGCAGAGCCCTCCCACCCACATAAGCTCCGCCCCTGCACAGCTGCAACTGTAATGACGCTAAGGCAATGAATCTCCTCCATGACCCTCCCTGTCCATGGTGCCATGGTCACTTACCCCGGAAGTGAAGATGGAAGGGTTACCACTCTCCAACATCTCTTCCAGCTCCTCATCTGTTGTCTTCTTGCCAGCTTGGTAACAAAAGAAATAAACATCGATTAGAAGATCAAAGCACAACTCCATCAGAAATTTCCTCCCAAACAAGCACTGTCTCCAATAACCTACTGACTCTTCTGATTCCTCTCCCAATTCAACCCATCCTTAACATTATCAGCAGCCAATCCCCACCCTAAGTGTGTACCCCATTACTTCTCAGCTCAGACTGCTTATTAGCCCCAAGGCCCTTGTGACAGGGCACAATCTGTGAGCAGCCCTCCATTTTACATCCTTCATCCAACCTTGGACAACTTGCCACTCCTAGACAAACACATCTGCTTTTTCTTGATAATATCTTTGCTCACACAGACTCTCCCACTTGAAGCCATTTTCCTTGTAAGGCCTACCCTTCCATATCACTAAATTCCTAAACAATGTAACTTTATTAATTTTTTAATTCTTCACAGCAACTAGCACTACACCTTTGTTTCATAAATGTACTTTTCCATTTAGCAGCAAGATGATGCAATGAGTTCCAGGAGAGCGGCTATTTAGTGGGTGTCCCCTGCAGGCATACGTGTTGGATCCCATATGAATAAAATTCCTTGGCTCAACAAATGTAAGACTTTCCAACCTAGGATACCATATCACAGATATACCAATGCCATAACATCTGCCCTGTGTTTGAGCACCAAACAGAATGCAGAAGGCACAAGCAGCAGGGTCACTGTTGCTTCTTCCAGGACTTGGGATGGACAACCACACAGCAGGAAAAGGTAGGGATAGACTTTGGCCCAACTTCAAACACATACTAATTTCAAGCTGCCTCTGGATGCGCCCTTTGCTGCGTTCACGGAAGTCCACCTGAGCCTCGTTGTACTTTGTCATCACCTCCACAAACTTCCGGGAGAGGACGGAATGCTACAGAAACAAAGTCAAATGAGCGGAACCCCAGGAGATGGTGTGCAACTCTGCCCCACCCCAGCACAGCCTAGTCTTCAGCAGCCTGGGCTTGAAACCCAAAGACAAAATGCAAACCCAGTGTAGCTCTCCTAGTTGGGTGCAATGGGAAGAGTCCACTGCCACTTTCAATGTGTAGCCTCCACTACCCGTTTCCCCCTTTACTGAACTCACATCGTAACTGTTACTCAAAAGGAGAAATCACTGAGAACCTGGGAGCCCAGCAGCAATGCTCCACCATAGCCTTGGCTGAAGTTGTCACCCACCCTTCCCGCATGTAATGCCTGCCAAAGATCCTGCAGTTCTTACCCCAGCTGACAATTTCAACTTGTCTTGCTTACAAATGACATTTTTCTCTCAACAGACCTTCATAATAATCTTAATTTCTTGCCTACCTCACAGCATCAAGCCCTATTGATGTCTTTTTTAAAAAACCAAATGCACTACTTCCTTGTAAATTCAGTAAAATCATTGCAAAAGCCTAAATAAGAGCCTCCCAGCCTCTTGCCTCTTCCCCATTCACATCCACCAAAAGGCTATTATATCCACCCAGCATGCTGCGTGATCTGAAAAAAATGACTGTCAGCTACTGAATCCGATCCAAATTCCCTCAACTAGTAAAGCCCTATGGAGGGTGACACTGCATTCTCTGCTGGAAGGTCAGCATCGGCTACTCAGCAGCAAACTCTTTTCTCAAGACAGGCTATTCCCGCTATATCTGTCCTATACTCGACCTGCCACCGTCACCAGTGCCATGCCTCTGCTGCTGCCAACACGCAAGTGCACAAACATACTCATCCCTGATCCTACTTCTTATTTCCTCTCAAAAAAGGGAAACTCTCCTCCTGAGCCTGTCTACAGAGGTACATTTGCTTCACCAAGGCCCAGTCTTCCCTAGCTACCCCCAGTTCTCCATGAGCTCTTTCAGTGACGAGTGACCATGCACTCAATTATGTCTTCTTACATTGTTCTCCTGCTAGGTAACATTTACTCTACCACTTAAACATCTTATCAAGCGCCTCCCATTTTTTCCTGTATTGTTTTTATTTTTTAGTGTTCTCACACTATAGCTCAGGCAGACTATAGCCTTGTAGTCTTGTAGACTATAGACTTGTAGTCTTGGCAGTCCTCCTGCCTCAGCCTCCCAAGTGTTGGGGTTATGCTTTGTGTCAGTTCTCATCGGACAAGGATTATGTTTCAGTGACTCCTAAGTGGACAACTACTAACAACAGTCTTTAGAAGAAAGTCATCAGTTTCTCTGCCTATAAAACAAGGAGATGCTGAGGCTGAGCTTGAAAATCTAGGAAGTACTTTAAGTGCCTCCTTCTGAGTGTGAGAGAAGGCCAAAAGGGAACAATGGGCCCTGAGCACTGCTTCCACCTGGATGGTTCCCTTTTCCCAGTTCCTCAAACTGAGTTCCAATACAAAAGAAACATATCATTTTTAAATGCACAATAGCGAAAAATAATGAAAAGAGCGGCATAAAATGACTGTTAAACCAGAAACAAAGTTACCTGGGACTTTCGGATCCTAAGGTCTGCTGAGGACCGGACCTCGTCTTCTTCAATATGCTTCTCCATACCTGGAGTGAGAGAGTTATCCTAGCAACACATCCATCCTTCCTTCCACACAGCATCCTGTCCATGCAGATTCCTTACCCATCCTCACACACAAGAGGCCATGAAGGTAGTCAACAGGGAGGTACACCTGCAAAAAGTTAACGTCTACTCCATGAGCTGGACACTTGCTCTCATCAGCCTATGTGATTACCAAGTCTCTGCAACACAACTAACAGTGCAGTTCAGGCCATCAAGGAACTGAGACGCACACCCCTACCCAGCCACGAACTAGCAGTATAACATGGGGAAAACCATGTAACCTCTTTCAGCCCACCCGTCCTCGTGTAAATAAAATGGAAAAGGTAGCAACATAAACTGAGCACCCTCTGTGTGAAATGCTTAGAACTAGGAGTGTCTCAGATTGTATCTAAATTTGGAATATTTGCATAGACAGAGCAGAAAGAACGTATTTGTGTTTCAAATATACCTTAGAGCTTGGAGATAATTTTGCACTATCTTTCTAGTGCACTTGGGAGGTTAGCTGTGAAATTTCTACTTATGGTGTCATGTGAATGCTCAAAACATTTCAGACTTTGGGATATTTTTAATTTGGAAATTTTAGATTAAGGACACTCAACCTGAATCTCTTTAAAATACTAATGCAAAATTCAAATAGACTGCTTAGCGCAGGGACAACCATATTATCACTATTTTCAAAAGTTGTCTTCCTCTCCATACCCATTAAAATAACTGATGTAATTTACTGGATGGAAAAAAATAATACTGCTTTCCTCTATGGCCAAAAACACATACTCAACAAGTACTTTGAATAGGAACATAGATTTCATCTGTGGAAATAAGCACATATATTTTGTTTTTGTTTGAGCTAGGTTTTTGGTTTTTGGTTTTGTTTTGTTTTTGTTATGGTTTTGTTTTGCTTTTAAAGACAGGGTTTCTCTGTGTAACAGCCCTAGTTGTCCTGAAACTCACTCTATAGCCCAGGCTGGCCTCAAACTCACAGAGATCCGCCTGCCTCTGCCTCCCGAGTGCTGGGATTAACGACGCATACCACCGTAGCTTGGAAAGCTCATCTTAACTCCCACTTCCTAACTTTGGTTCTGGGCATTATCAACTACAGTGAGGATTCAAGAGGCAATAAATATCTAAGG
The DNA here is from genome assembly GCA_028555095.1 of Dicrostonyx torquatus. NCBI lineage: Eukaryota > Metazoa > Chordata > Mammalia > Rodentia > Cricetidae > Dicrostonyx > Dicrostonyx torquatus. The sequence goes on along the minus strand of JAQHUG010000535.1, from coordinate 563,603 downwards.
ATATAGTAGGTCAGTCCAGGAACATTGCCCAAGCCTCCAGTAAGAATGGGACAAGTGATGTCACCCCATTGAGATGACTGGCAGATGAAGTGAGCCCTGGAAAGCTGCATCTGGTTGTGGTGGAGACTGGCTTATTCCTGTGTTCCCTTCTTACTCTTCAGCTTGTTCCGGACATTGTTGGCCCTTTTCTTGATCTCAGTTGTAAGCTGTTCAAGGTCATCTTTGGTTTCTGTATAAACAGAAGAGGTAGGCTCAGTTAGAAAAGAGGACTAACTGCTTTGTGAGTTACAAAAATCAATAGCAAGGCAGAAGCTTTCTCAGACACCTGCTGGCACCATCATCTCAGTGTGCTTTCCAGAATCCACCACCACAGTCACAGGAAGATGGTTTTGTTTTTTCTTTTTCTTCTTAAAGCATTTTCAGACTAAGGGAATAGCACAGTGGTAGATCACATGCTAGCATGGACCAAGCCCTGGGTTCAATCCCTTACATCCAAAATAAATTACTAATTAACTAAATCGAAAGGCACTTTCCAGGCACTCCACCCCAGACCTAAACAACCAAATACGCCAGGGTTAGAGCTTAGGATCTGCTTTACTTAATAAGCCTCCCCAATCCAAGTCACGCTTTTAGAAGAATCAACTTGTTTGCCATGTGTGCTCAATCTCAGGCGACAGGAGAGAAATCTATGGAAGTTCTGGGGAAAAGAAATTTCAACCAAAGCCATCAACTTAAATGAGGCAAGTATTTATGATGTACTGACTACATGCCCAGAGCTGTCCCAACTGATGCATGGAGCACTGTACTCATGATGGGCTTATGGAACAAATTAAACAAGAGCTATAACCTTTCATTCCAGAACCATCATTCAGTTCCATTTATACTTGGAACTGAGAAACTAAGGGATCAAGGAAAAGCTACAGATTCCGCCTTCAAGGGACTGAGCCTGGCAGGAGAATAGGGAGTAGGTCAGAAGTCTTGATATGTAGCACAAGGTATGGTTTAAGTTCTGAGCAAGATATGCATGGAATGGTTATGGAGAATCCCTAGCACAGCCTCAAGGAATCCAGAAGAGCCCCTAAAAGGCAGAGACAGAACTGTGTCTCAACAACAACAAAACAAATTAAAAATAAAAATAAAAAACTACAGGTTAGCAAATGGTAAAAGAGTTAGTTAGTTAGTTAGTTAGTTAGTTAGTTAAAAAGAAAAATTATAGGTTAACTATGTAGTCAAAGGGACTAAAAGAAGGAATCCCAAGGAGAAAGCATGATATATAAAGAACATGAGGGAACAAGAAACAGCCAGAGGTTAGCATGAGGAAAGTTCCAGCAGGATGGAGCAGAGGTGGCAAGAGAAAGGGTGGAGAGGAAGGTGGAAACATGAGGAGACAATTCCCATATGCTCAGGAACTGGAGAGCCACTGAGCAAAGTAAGGCGGGGAACAGGAGCAGACTGTCCACTTTTCTTAGGAACATAAAAGATAGTACTAAACTGTATTCTGCAAATATAAAACACCTAGGGGAACAAAGGCTGCCTCGGCAGCAGGAACAAATGCAAGGAAGAGACAGAAGGGACTTCGCCAACTTTCAGTCAAAAGAAAGAATGCAAGACGAGGCACAAAGCTGGGACAGGGCTTGGGGTATATGAGGAGCATTACCAGTCATGAGAGGTTTGACCTGGGAAGTAGAGGAGTTTGAATGGTTCAAGTGGGACTGTGGAGAGAAGACCTGGTGGAGGCTGGGAACCAGGGCTTGGGGAGAGATAAGAGAGGTGATCTGTGATGTGATATGTACATTAGCACAAGGGGATGTATACACCCCTACTGTTCCCAGGGAGAACAGGCCTGTCTCAGCCCCAGTGCAAAGGGTCAGTACATAGTGACTCAACTCAGTCAACACTTACTTGGCTCTGGAATTGGTGCAGACAGAATGATACTGTAGAGTTTCTTCGCTTCCTCCACACTCTCGGAGATCTTGTCAATGTTGAGCCGAGTTTCCTCAATCTACAATCAGAAAGACAACAGAGGGAAAGTAGTCCACACCTGAAAGGAACGCCTAGCAGAGCTTCCTGCTTCAAGCTGTCCATCTTCTGTGTTTGTGGAAGAGCATGAAAAAAAGGGCCTAGGAAGTGCCATGCCCACTGTCAAGGAAATTGGTCTATAAAGAACTGTCACTACAATCCACACTCCTCCTCCCTGGGAGGGAAGTAATCACTCACCTTAAATAGCAAGGTTCAGATCAGAGTCAAGAAGGTCAGGGAACCCATGGAGAATAACCAGGAGAGACAACTGCTGATGTGGGATTCCCCTCTGTATGCTGTGAATATGTTTCATTACCATTGGTTAATAAAGAAGCTACTTTTTAGCCTATGGCAGGACAGAATATAGCAAGGCAGGAAATCCAAACAGAGATAGAGGGAGAAAAAAGGCAGAGTCAGGCAGATGCCATGTAGCTGCTGAAGGAGAAAGATGCCAGAATCTTACCAGTATACCACAAGCCTTGTGGTAAAATATGAAATAATAAAAATGAGTTAATTTAAGATGTAAGAGCTAGCTAGAAATATGCCTGAGCCATCAGTCAAATTAATTAATATAGTTTTGTGTGATTACTTGGGTCTGGGTGGCCAGGAAACAAAAAAGCAGTCCCTGTTTACAGATTCCCAATAGTTTATTGTTTTGTGATAAAAAAAAAAAAACCACCATCAACAACAGTACACATCAGCTCCATCCACAGGCACCAGCTGTCGGGGCACCGTGGCCCCTTAGATATATAGTGGGAACAGCAGATACAGAAGAAACCTCAGCACCCACTGTGCCTATCTGCCTCATCTCAAAGTGAAAGGGACATCAGCACTGCAACAATTAACCAACAGGAAATTGGCCACAGCTCCTTATCCGGAGCTTTTTATACAGTGAATAGAAACATTGCTGATGAAATAAGCCAACCCAAAAGCAGGCTTTCCAAATCACCACTAAATTTGAGGCTAATGCATCCCCAGTGCCTTTTTACTATCTATTGGCTTTCAGACTATTTACCAATGATCTATCAACAATATGAGACTCTAGATAATACAACTTTAAAAATTGGTATCAAACAGCACAAGTCCAGAGTTCAGCTCCCCCTCTTAGCACTTTATGACCTTGAACAAGCTTACAGCACATCAAGTACATAATGACATAATGAATGTTAGATGATAACAATAACTACCAACAGCAATAACAACTGCTCATTTATTATATGCCAGGCACTATGCTGCCCTTTAAAAGTATGTCTCATTTAATCCTACAGCAATCTTAATGTAACCACTCACAAAAATCTAAGAACATCAAGTCACCTACTCCTGATGGTAGGTGTTGCCAATTAGAATCACCAATGATATTAAGCACAGTCATCTCACTGAAAGGAGAAAGTTGTATTTGTCTGTTTCCATTTCCACGCATATGTGTGTTATGCGTACTGGCGTTTGCAAGAGTATGAACACATGCAGGTGTAAATGCATGTGGAGGCCTGCGGTATCTGTTGGGAATCATCCTCAATCTCTATGACACCTTATTCATCGAGGCAGGGTCACTCAATCAAACCCAGCATTCATGGACATGCCCGCTTACTCCAAGGATCCCTATCTCTGTCTTCTGAGGCTTAGAATTACAGGTGGATATCCTGCCTACTTGGCATTTGCATGGGTCCTGGGAATCTGAGCTGTGATCTTCACACTTGCATGACAAGCACCTTAACCACTGAGCCATTTAACGGAGCAAGTGGTAGTTATTTTGAAGGCATCAATGGCCTCTTCTCCTGAACCTAATTCTCCAATGGAATTTAACAAAATGACAGAAAACAGAAAGTCCTGGCAGACTGTGGCTAAGTGAGTTGAAAGGCAAAGCAAGATGTTTTCTTCTGCTACTTAAGAATTAGTCTTTGTCTCTCCTAAACTCCAAAGTCCCTAACAGGTTTTTATCATGACTTAGTTTTTCAGCTTCCTTTTATGAATGAAAGTATGATCTTAGAAATGAACTGACCAATAAAAACAGGTCTTCTAAGATAATATTCTCAAATCAACTAAGCTGAAACACTAATCTTCCCTAATCAGAATGTCAATCAGAAAAAGAACAAACATGGTGGATAAAGGAAACACACTGGGTAAGATGTAAATTAGTACAGCCACTATGGGAAACAGCATGGCGGTTCCTTGAAAAGCTTAAATCAGAACTGGTATATGACCCTGCTGCACCACTCCCGCAAATACTCCTGGAGGAAATTATGTCCGCACGCAGTAGAGACACCTGATACCCATGATGACTGTGGCAAGAGTCACAGCTAGCAAGACAGAAAATCAGCCAATATCTGCCAACTGATGAACATATTTTAAAATGTATGTGTATCAAAATATTATTGAGTTATAAAGAATTAAATACTATCATTCATAGGAAAATTGATGGGACTAGAGGTTATCATGTTAAGTGGAAAAAAAAACATGTTAAAGCAGTCTCAGAGAGTCAACTAGGTATGTTTTCTCTCATACCGAATTTTTACACACACACAGAGAAGACATGAAGGTAGATGAAGCACTACTAGAAACTTAGAAGAGGGACCAAGTAGAAAAGTAAGGGCGTAGTAGGAAAGGTGGCTTCAAACAGAGCATAGTATGCACATGTATGTCATATAAATCTGCTAGTCTGTATAATGTATACATTTTACTGTAGCTCCTAGCAAGAAAGGGCAAAGTGCAGGAAAGGAAATGGGACAGAGAGGTCAAAAGTAAATCGCCAAGTGACCAGCCAAGGCTTCCTGCCTCACTCCTGGAAGATCCTAGAAATCAGAATCTACCACTTTGCCTACTGCCCTGTCATACAGAAACCCTAGTGAAGGAGTTAAGAAGTTCTCAGCCTGCTGGCTTTGACCTCATGCCTAGACTTCTAAATTATAGTCGCTCTGAAAGGTCCTAGGTTCTAACAAAACTCAAGTCCAAACAGCAAATCCCTGTGCTTCAAGGTTAGTCCCTCTGTAGCTCCATCCACACATCCTCCACACACACCCTCCTAGCCCACTCTCCAGCCAGGCTCTGGAGAACTTGGCTTATTCTGTAAGTGTGACTCAGATGCTTCAAATGCCAAGGCTGTGTTTCTCATCTCAGACTAATAGCAAAGACCTCACGATGCCAAATGTGCAGGGTCACTCTCTAAATGTCTGTTTGACGAATGTATGAATACAAGTAGGTTAAAGAAATAAACATGTTTGAGGCTGTGGGGAAAGGTTCAGTTGGTAAAGTGTTTGCCTTGTAAACTTAAGAAGCTGAGTTCAATTCCCCAGAACTCAGATAAGAACCCAAGGTATAGAGGCATGTCTGTAATCCTAGCACTGGGAAAGCACAGATAGATAGATGCCAGGTTAGCCTAACTGGTGAGATCTATGCCAATGAAAGACTATTTCTCAAAAGAGGTGTATATTTCTGAGGCTGACCCTGAGGTCATCCTCCAGTCTCCACACACAGATACACAATGTGCACAAGCACACATATACCTGAGAGAGATATGCTTTGTACCCCCAGCAAAATAGTCTCATTTTCTACGTGCACCTATAATGAACTGAATGTTGTGCCCCCACAAATTCATACATTGATTCTTTATTTATTTTTGTTGTTGTTGCTGCTGTTTTGTTTCTTGTTTTTGGTTTTTCGAGACAGGATTTCTCTGTAGCTTTGGTGCCTGTCCTGGAACTAGCTCTGGTAGGCCAGGCTGGCCTCAAACTCACAGAAATCCACCTGCCTCTACCTGGGATTAAAGGCGTGCGCCACCACCACCCAGCCATACATTGATTCTTAATGTAAAGGTATTTAAATGTGGGGCTTTTGTAGGATATTAGGTCATGAAGATGGATTCCTCATGAATGGGATTAGCTGTCTTTGCTCTATTTCCACTTGTGGGACCACAGGAAGCTGAAGTACTGTACAATCTAGAAGAAGGACCCCAACATAATCCAATAATGCTAGAACCCTGAACGCAAACGTTTAGGCTCAAGAACCGAGCAAGAAAGTTTCTATTATCTACAGGCCATCCAAACTACGTACTCTGTGATAGCAGCCCAAACTAAGGAAGACCCCCTCCAAAAAAGAAAGCTTTAATGGTACATTTTCCAAAGTGTACACTCAACCTTGCTAATCAAAGCGCCATGTCAGGTCTAAACACTGAGAGAGCCTAGAAAGCAAGATTCTTCACTATGGCACTTCTTGGAGCCTATAGGAAGATAATGTGCATTCTAAATACCTGAGAGATGGACAGCAAAATAGCTCAGCGGGTAAAGATACTTTCCATCACCCAGATTAGATTCCTCGGACCCACGTGGCCAGAAAGAACCAACTCCCTGAAGTTAAGTCGTCCTCTGACCTACACATGTGCAGAGGCACATGTACACACAAATACTAAATAAATGTAATTAAATTAAGAAAACAGCAGTATCTTTAAACAAATACATTTCTGTCAGAAAAAAAAAATTTCTCAAATACTTGATCACAGAGGTTTATGGCTTCTTACATTGCCATCCAGAATAAGCACTTTTATTGACCAAACAGCCATACCCAACTCCTGCCCTGTTGCTTAGTAACAGTTCCTAGCTGTTTGGGCAGCAGTGTGGTCATCTCTATAAGATGTATCATGCTAGGCTCTACGGCAACCCTGGTGATCTTCTCTCTCTGTGAAGTATTCACTCTCTTCCAACAAAAGTTGATTATGACTATTTACCCAGTACTAACTAGGAAAATAGACTTTACTCACGGACCAAATCCCACCTTCCTTCTACACTGTGAGGAATACTGCCTTTTATTCTGTGGTTCAGGAGAAGAGGGAAAACACAGGTACTAAAGAAGAGTCCTTCTCGTAGAGAAGATATTCTTTAGTGCATGTGAGGCTTCAAGACAAGACTGTAGTGACCAGAGACAATATCTTCTGACATCAACTCAAATCCACCTCCACCACTGATTATTGTATTCCACTGTACACAAGTGTTGTTTGACCTCACTATAAGTCCTTGACTTATAGGTCACACCCTCCCACAAACAGGGTTAGGAGCTGTGGAGGCTTATAGTCAACTTTCCAGTCAGGTCAACACACACTCAAGTTAGTTCTTCAACCCAGTTCTTAATCTAGCAGATGAGCAGGCATGAACGGTCAAGCTCCACTCCACTCCACTAAGGGAAACTCTGGGGGCCACTTCTCCACACCCACAATCCAGATGGTGGGAAGTCCCTGAACTGCCCCATGAAAATGATGTCTCTTGTTTCTTTCCAGGAGAATGAAAAGATAAATACAGAAAGCAGTAGACATGGAAACTCCAGGACAGTAAGACTAGGGAGCAGGGGGTGTTAAGTAATATTCAATGAATACATACATACCTGGCAATGTCCTGGATATGTTATGAGCATAATCGAACCCAACCAATATCACCCTACAGGAAATCATCGTATAACCGATCCCACTTTACAGATAAGGAAAACAAGGCTCAGCAGGCTAAGGAACATTCACAAAAATCAATAGCTGGTCAGAAGTGAACTGAGATCTGAACCCAAGGATTCTCAGTTCCAAAGTCAGCGTTTCTGGTCTTCATACACTCCTGCCTCCCCATGCATCTACTACTCCATATTGCTGTAACTCAACCCTGTAAGGCCCTCTTCATGTCCGAAGTACACATGAATCTGTAGGCACATGTGACTTTACAAACACAAGCATCTTGTTCTTTCTGTCACCACTAGAATTAAGACAATTAGGAAAATTATAAGAAACAACAAATTTGACCAACATGAATCAAAGGCCTAAAGAAGCAGTAATTTGGTTTTACTCCTAGCTATGACCCCAAGGTTAACAATGTATTTATATAATTTTAAGTAAGAAAAGACATCATTAAAATGTTGTCATGTTTCTTGCTAGCCCCATAATGGCTCCCTCAATCAAAATATCTCTTTCCTTGCTCTCAACTATCCTGTTCCCTCAAGTTCTCCTCCCCCTCCCCTTCTCCCCTCCTCTTCCTCTTCTGCCCTCCCTTCTTCCCATACCCCCTGTGCTTCCAATTTTTTCAGAAGATCATTTCAATTTCCCCTTTTCAGGTGGAAAAATATGTTTTTCTTGGGGTTCACCTTGTTACTTAGCTTCTCTATGGTAATGGACTATAGGCTCATTATCCTTTGCTTTACAGCTAGTATCCACTTAGGAGTGAGTGTATACCATGTTCATCTTTCTGGGTCTTGGTTACCTCACTCAGGATTGTTTTTTTTTTTTTACTTCCACCCATTTGTATGTAAATTTCAAAATGCCATTTTTTTTTTTACTGCTGAGTAGTACTCCATTATGTAAATGTACCACATTTTCTTTATCCATTCTTCAGTTGAGGAGCATCTAGGTTGTTTGCAGGTTCTGGCTATTACAAATAATGTTGCTATAAACACAGTTGAACAAATGTCCTTGTAGTATGAGGGAGCCATTATGAGGCTAGCAAGAAAGCTGACACTAGAGAAATTCCCAGGAATCCACAAGGATGACCCCAGCTAAGACCCTAAGCAACAGAAGAGATTGTTTTCTCTTTTAAAAAATATATAAAAATCTTTTTAAAATGTCATGTGCTTAAGACTTTTCAAGTCTATCTTCAATTACATATAATTTACCCTCTGTTTACCTTATAAAAATTATTTAATTATTTATTTTATTTTATGTGTATGAGCATTTTTGTCTGCATGTATATGATGTGTATAATGTGTAAGCCTGGTGCCCATAGGGGCAAAAAGAAGGCACGGGATTCCTGGCATTGGAATTACAGATGGTGTGAGTCACCATGTGGGTGCTGGGAATCAAACCTGGCTCCTCTAGAACAATGATTCTCAATCTTCCTAATGCTGTGACCTTTAATACAGTTCCTCATGTTGTGGTGACCCTCAACCATAACATTATTTTCCTTGCCACTTTATAACTGTAATTTTGCTACTGTGATAAATCATGATGTAATTATCTGTGTTTCCCACTGGTCTTAGGTGACCCCTGTGAAAGGGTGGTTCAGCCTAGGGTCCTGACCCACAGAGTCAGGACTGCTGCTCTTGAAGTACAGCAAGTACTCTTAACCACTGAGCCATCTCTCCAGCCTCTTTCTCCTGACTTCCTTAATAAGATGTAAAGTCTAGATACTCCCAAGAATTGAAAACAGAATCTCCCTTGAACAATTCTGCCTGCCCATCTGTTCCTTTGCCAGCATTGAAAGATCTGAGGTTTCTTTATTCTTACTGAGGAAACTGTGTTTCCTTGTAGACGTTCAGAAAAAAAACACAGGAAGGCTGCCTACCTCAGAAAAGAACTCATCCATGAAGGCTGTATTGTCGATAGCAATCTCAACGTCGTCAGTGTCATCATCCTGTGTCAGCTGCTTCTGTAAGAGACCAGAACAGACCAGAGTGAGAATAAAGACACTGTTATCGATGGAGTTATATTTAAGCATACATACATGTAACATGAGGGTCCTGCTCGTTGGGGTTTGTGTCCCACCCGGTACCCCACAGCCGGCAAGCCCCAAAGAAAATCACACAGAGAGTCTACATTAGGTTATTAACTGATTGGACCATTATCTCAGGCTTCTTACCAGCTATTATAACTTATATTAACCCATCTATGTTAGCCACATGGCTCGGTACCTTTTCTCAGCTGGGCAGCTTACATTATTGCCTCCTTGGTGGTCTACGCAGGAATGCCAAGGGAGCTTCCTGCTTCCCAGATGGTCTCCTCGCCCTGCCTCTACTTCCTGTCTGGTTGACCCGCCTATACTTCCTACCTGGCCAATCAGCATTTATTTAAAACATGATTGATAGAATACAGACACATCTCCCGCACCACATACACACATAAATAAGATACATAGATAGATGATCGAGACACAGGCATGCCTATTATCTCTCTATAAATAATTATATTATATATAATTTTCTTTAAAATGAATAAAAATTTAATGTTGTAATACTCTAGTTTTGTCTGTAATTAAATCCAAGCTCTACCACCTCCTGACTTTATACAAAGCAGGAAGGAAGGGACAAGCAACTTACTACTCAGCTTGTTGAGCCTGGGGTTCCTTAACTGTCAAAAACTAATAGCACTACTTTATAAAGTTAGCTAAGAAATAAGTGAGATAATCTGGGCCATGGTACCTTTAAACCTACCTAATACTGGGGAGGCAGAGGCAGATGGATCTCTGAGTTTGAGGTCATCCTGGTCTACAAAGAGTTGGGTGACAGTCAAGGATACAAAGAGAAACCCCGCCTGCCAAAAATCAAAATAAATAAATAAATAAATAAATGATATAATGACACACAACATATCTGCACAGGATCTAGTATGCTATATACTGAACTTTAGGGCCTTGGTTGTTGTTCGTTCATCTTGTTTTGCTTTGTTTTATTCTGGAGGGGGGTGTCAAAACCTAGGTTCTTCACAGGCATTAGGAAAGTGCTCTGTCACTAAACTCCACAGCTAGTCCAACCTGTTGCTACTGGTGGTAGGATTTCAGTAATTTATTCTAGCTGTAGAACCTAAAACTAAGAAAGGTTTAGTAGCAGGCAGATTCTAACCTACAAATACTGTTTAAACAAGTTCTAAGCAGTTCCTTCAAAGCCTGAGCTGCTGAGCCTCACAGCTGGAGTAAAGATGTTCCTGGGTTTAGAAACTACCTACTGCAAAGAAAAGCATGCTGTTCCCTATCCAGGAGCTCCTGTTTAGAAGGAAAAGGAAGTTCTTCCCCAGGACCCCTCCAGCAACCTCAGGAAGGGCAAACCTTCTCAACCTCATTCGCCTTCCTCCTCAGAATTACAAAGCGGCTATGTAGAAATGACTCCATTCCCACCCAGCAACAAAAGCCTGATCTGTTTTCACATTCTTCCTGACTGCTCTCTCCCAGACCAGGGCTATACAGGACTGATGGCTTCTAAGCACACAGAACACTGACCATTGAGAGTGGAGGTGGAGCAGGGCAATCCCTACCTTTGCTTCATCATGCCCTTCAACAACGCACAGCCTTCTACACCACCCTTAACGGCTGGAAACTCCATGAGCAAAGGAAAGGGCCAGGCCCACATTACTTGTCACCAACTCCCAAATCCAAACAATTTCCACAGAAATCTGTGACCCTGGGAAATCTCTCCAAAGGTCTTCCCAACAGCTGATTTCCTGTCTGCTCTGAGACAGTCAGTTCCCAAACTCAATGCTACCTTCAAGAGAGGAGCTGAATCTGAGGTTCTTCCTACTCAGTCCACCGTTATCTCCTAAAAAACTCAACTGATTATGTCCCCCTGACACCCAAGGTCATATAATGACAGCTTGTCTCCTAAGACCAAAATCCCTCTACCCAAAACAGCACACAGGGGCCTTTAAAATCCAGCCACAGGCACACTTCTCCCCCTAGTGCATTCTTGAGATCAACCACTTGAGAACCCTTCCAGTTCCTAGGCACATCCTTCCTTTATATGTAATATCTTTCTTTCCATGCTGCCACACAGGGATTCTAACTGCATCTGTCCAACTACCAAAATCTTATTCATCTTCAGAATTCACTTCAGACAGCCTGATACCTGTCTCTCCCATGCAAAATTCAAAACCTCCCTTAAGCTCCCGCCACTCTGTAAAGACCTTCCATAGCAACCACCATTGCCTACTGCCATCAGTCTGCACCCAGTGACCATAAATCCAGGAGCTCAAGGTTACCATGTGTATCTGTTGGAATACGTTCATTGGTGTGTCTGCCTGCCAGCCCAGGGTACCTGCCATGGAAAGCTCTTTCACCCTTCCTACCTGACTTTGGGGAGGCCATGGGATCACTCAAGCTCCCTAGGGAATCTGTGCTGTGAGAAGACCCTGAAGGGAATGGAGCCTAGGAAGGCAGCACCCTCCTCCCCTCAGCCCCACTTCCCTTGGCTGCAGGCAGAGTCTGCAGATCTCACCTTGTATTCTTTAGTTAGCTCAAGGGCTCTTTAGCTTATGAGCTTTATCACCTGCAATCAAAGAGCAACACCATAATTGCTGTAGGGGTTTGAATAAGAACAGCCCTCATAGGCTCATATATTTGAATGCTTAGACAACATGGAGTGGTACTATTTGAAAGGATTAGAAGGATTGGGTGTGGCCTTGTTGGAGGAAATGTGTCACCAGAGCTAGACTTTGAGGTTTCAAAAGCCCATGCCAGGCCCAGTCTCTCTATCTATCTATCTATCTATCTATCTATCTATCTATCTATCTATCTATCTACCTACCTATCTATCTCTCCCCCTCCCAGATCTAGACAGAGACCTCTCAGCTACTTCTCCAGCACCATGTCTGCCTGAGTGCTGCCATACTCCCCACCATGATGATAACTAACTAAACCTCTGAAATTCTAAGCAGGCCCCCAATTAAATGCTTTCATTTATAAGAGTTGACTTGGTCATGATGTCTCTTCACAGCAATAGAACAGTGACTAAGACACCTGTCAATAATTTATTTCATGTTTCCCAGTATTTAACAGAAATTGAATCACTTTGAGCTGAATGCATTCATAGTAGCCTGCAGTCTCAATTCACACATCAGTTTCTAATGTTTGAGACAAAATGTTCCATTACTCAAGCACCCTCAACACCCAACCCTCTCAGAGGACTCCACAGGATCTTCTCTTCAGGGAAGACACCTGCATTATTTCCTTGAAAACACAAAGTCATTCTTCCTCAAGGAAGCTAGTAAGCTTTTGTGAAGAACATCCTTTTTTAAAGGATTTATTAATCTGTTTTATGTGCATGGGTGCTTTGCCTGCATGCATGCCTGTGTAACACTTGCATATAGTGCCTGGACAGCAGTAGAGGACATTGTATCTACTGGTACTGGAGTTACAGACAGCAGTGAGCCACCATGAGGGTGCTGAAAATGGAACCAGGGCCTCTGTAAGAACAGTACATGATCTTAACTGCTGAGTCATCTCTCCAGCCCCGAGAATGATCTTTCCTAAGAGGTGGCCTAGCAGCTCCACTAAGGGAAGAGACCTCAAGTATGTATCTGATACACATATACACACAGATACAGCCACATGATGTCAACTCACATGCTAAGGAAGCAGGAAGAAGCTACCTCATGAATGGATCAAGGATCGTTTCCAGAAGCTGGAAACAATGGTCATTTAATAGTTATTATAACATGAGCTTCTAAGACTAGATAGTACACAAGGACTGCCATATGCCCAGAATAGCTCTTGGCTTTGAGCAGCTTGAGACAAATGGCCTGGTCCACCTTTAGTGAGAGAGTGAACTAGGAAAAGAAAAGATAGTCCTTGGTAGCCTACAAACTCAGTCCAACACCTGTTACCATGCAAGCTGTGAGACCTCACTCAAGCACCACACCTGCCTAATGTTTTTAAAAACGTTGTTGATACTAACACCACAAACTTTATTACTTATATGACAACTGCAGAAATCACATATGGAAATCTTTTAGCACAATACCGAGCTCCCCCATTACCAGCACCTGCCAGGTGTCAATTTCTCCATCACCTAGCATTAGAGATGTAGGCATAGAAAAACAGAATCCCTATGAGGAGGACGAGACCATCCCCTTCCCTTCCTAAAGGCTGCATCTGTATAGTTGTGCTGGGGCAACATAAACCAGGATTATAATGTGGTCCTATCACATGATAGTCACTGAACCCCAAATACATGGTTTAACATCTCTGAGCCTCCTTTCCTTCATCTATGAAGCAGAAAATATGTCACAGTACCTTGCTTGAGTAGCAGGCTCTGTGCCACTCCAACAACCTCCCCAACCACTTGATCTCTTTTCCAATCCAAAATACCTCCCCACCTCCCAATATATGATGTATCACCTACTGGACAAAGTCAAAGGTCTGCTCTTTAAAATGCTTTAGAAGATGACTATGCCTGTCTTAGAGTCACAGTCTCCCTGTTTGGTACCAAGCACTTTCTGTCACAACCAACCTGATCCTATATCTCCTATACATGTCATGTTTACTCCTGCTACTGGGCTTTCTACCAGTACCATGGTCCTTCATGGAGCTCATGTGCATGCGTGTGTGTGGTGGTGGTTTGAAAAGGTATGGCCCCCACAGACACATGCTAGATCCATAGGAAGTGGTACTATTAGAAGATATGGCCCTGTTGGGATAGGTGTGACCTTATTGGAGTAAGTGTGTCACTGTGGAGGCAGGCTTTGAGGTCTCAAATATGCTGCCCAGTGTAGCAGTTTTTCCTTCTGATGCCTGCAGATCAAGATATAGGACTCTCAGTACCATGTCTGCCTGCATGCTGCCATGTCCCACCATGATGATAGGACTAAATATCTGAAACTGTAAGCCAGGACCAATTAAATGTTTTCTTTCATAAGAATTGCCATGGTATCTCCTCACAGTAACAGAAACCCTAAGACTATATGTGTGTGTATAGTGACTATATATGTGTATGTGTATGTATATGTATACATATATAGTATCTATAGATGTCTACTTTCATATTTATGACTATATATGTATAAAATAGACATATATAGATACTATATAATGTATATAGTGACTATGTGTCTATAATTGTGTATATATAGAGACACATAGTCATTGTAAATGCATTATATTTATAGTGTCTATATGTCTATATATGACTGTATATGTATATATATAGATGTTATATTGCATTATAGTGTCTATATATTGCTACATACATAGTCACTATGTATACATTATACAGTATTTACACATATATATGAGCTCAATAAAGCTATATAATCTATATATACTATATATAACACACATATATACATACATATATGTACATGTATAT
>JAQHUG010000535.1:497824-547670 GCA_028555095.1 Dicrostonyx torquatus | reverse complement strand
CTGTTCTATCTTCCCCCCTGGCTGAAACAGTCCTTTACTCCAGACACAGACTCTGCTCTATAAACCCAGTTTTCTCCTGACCCATCTGATTCAGAGGGACGATGACATGCCCCTTTTCTTATCCCTGCTGATCACTCCTCAAAAGCTGCCTCCTCTAGAACCAGGGTCTCAGAACTCCCACTCACCATTCACAGGGCCCTAGACACATGGGCACACATGTACATACAGGGCATATGGTGGCCCAGTCTGAGTACCCTGCCCCTCTTCTTTGATTAAAAAGTCAGAAATTCTAAGTGAGTATGTGGGCTCTCAGTGGGTACCCAGTGCTCTGTTCCTCCGTTGAAGAATCAGATGACCCTTTTCCAATGCCCAGTTCTTCCATGGACGATTTTCTTTATTAACAAACCATCCCTGAGAGAACACTTCCTCTTTTCACTGAATTTCATCTTCTGCAACACCCCTGTCATAGAATAAAGAGGAAATCGGCAGGCCATGATGCCCAAGATGTGCCTCCTGCTTTTCCTTTCAACATCTTGTTCTAGCTGAGCAAATGAAGGCAAAACATTAGCCCTACCTGAAAGGAGAAGACACCAAAAGATAAGGTCAACATCAGATTAGTTCAAGACCAGCCAGCCAGATGTCAATAGCCAAAGTCCCGAGGACTCACTCTCATACTCTGTCACAGCAATGACAGTAGATAAGTATGTATATTCGTCACAGGTACTTCCATGATGTCAACCATGTTATTTAAGTCACACACCAGCCCTGAGGGACAAATATTACTTTCCCCACTTACAGATATGGTAACTGCTAATTAGGTTAATTAACTCATCCAAAGCAATTTAGACATTAAATGGCATCATTAGGACTCTACTCTAGCAGAGCCATGGGAGCCTCTGCCTGTGTCTGAAAGTGCCTCTCTGCAGTCTCCATGACAAATCTTCACCTATTTTAGAGGATGCTACAACAGCCATAAAACTAAGCTAGATGGACTTGTATCCTCAAGTGAAAGGGGTATTGTGCATGTATTCCTGCTCTACCCATGAATATGGAGACACAGGTACATCTGGCTTCTGTGAAGACCCAGTGGGGCACTTCATAGCTATGACCTACCATCCTGAACAGGTTACTTCTCTCTGCCTTAGTTTTCTTAGCTGTAACATGGCCAGAATACTCCGCTCACAAAATTTTTATTAGCTATGACATGCGAAGTGTGCAGAGCAGCACAGGGCACCCATTCCGTGCGACTCCAATGCCAGTTTTCAGAGGTGATGGGTGAGGAGGGAAATTCAGTTCACGTATTTGAAGCCTTTCACTTTCCTGCTATATGAGTTTGAAACAAGACTCTCTGATTTGTGCTTCAGCAACTCTCTCACAAATTTACCACTCTTACTATCATTCATTTAATACTTTCTCTTTTCTGTTTTGACTTTCATTGTGTTATTTAGAAAGAAGTTATTGAAATTCCAACAAGAGTAAACTGGGAGACTATTGCTATATTGTTATTCTAAAACTATCACTGACTCATAGTTTATGGAATTGAATGGTTTCTTGGGTCTTAATATAGGGTCAATATTTCTTAATCTTCTATATAAGTCTCAAAATGCCTTCCATTCTGTTTGTTAAAACAAACACTGAAATTCCATTCCCACATGCTGAGTTACTGTCTACCTGGTTTTGATTCTCAAGACCTAAGCTAGATCCAGAGTAGAACACTGAACATTTTCATGAGAGGAAGGAGGTGAAGGGAGGCCTTATGGGTAGATGTTACAGCTATTTAAAAAAAAAAAATTAGGAAGGTTAATTCCTTCAGAATTACCCAGCTAATAAGGAACAATGCTCATTCTGGACTTCTCTTTGATATGATCTAAGCTTCACTACTGCATTAACTTGGAGAAGATCTCAGGGTTTCATAACCAAGCACCACACCCAAAAGACTCTCCTCCTCCCCTACAGGCTTATGTGTCCCTGCATTCATCCTACCGGAAGAACATCTGACGCTTGCCAAGTAATGGTCCAAGTGTTGGAGACTCACAAGGCAAACTCAGCATCCTTGACTCTCCAGGTTCTCTCCGGCTAAACTGGGAGACAGTTGGGCAAACAGATGACTACAGTACCACACGAGGAGGGGGACAGCAATTATAATGAGAAATCATACACAGAAGACAGGGTGCCCAACCTCACCCAAACTTGAGAGCCTTTCAGAGATGGGAGCTTCTAAGAGAGTGCATGCAGAGCAACATTTGAGAAAACTGAGTTGATTCACTCAGAGGAAATTTCCAGCAAGACCAGTCTGAGTGAGAACACCACACCCTGCATTCACTCTCATTCTTGAAGCTAGGAGAGAAAACTTTCTTCCTCCTTCTGAGCTCAACTTCCCTTTAGGTCTTTCAACCCCTGACCCAGCCTCCTACTCTGACTCTCTTCCTCTCCCTCCAGTCCAGAGAGGAGGAAGAAACAGACAATGTCTTCTTCCCTCCTCGAATCTGCTGGATCCTTCCTTTCCCTAACCTCTTTCCTAGCATGATCCTTCTACAGCACTCACACCACAGCCGAGCAGGCAGCGTTGACCGAGCACTGAAAGGAGTGCTCTCCTAAGGTGTGCACTTCCTATTTACAACAGCATGCAATCCCTGTACTATCTTCCAGGGATTAATGCTGAAAGATGCCAGCTACCTACCCTGCACGGCATGCAGTCCCTGTACTATCTTCCAGGGACTAATGCTGAAAGATGCCAGCTACCCTGCATGGCATGCAATCCCTGTACTATCTTCCAGGGACTAATGCTGAAAGATGTCAGCTACCCTGCCAACAGTGTGTTCCACAGCCAGGGGAACCTGTTCTCAACATACCCCTCCTCCCACTCCAGCTGCAGCATGCAGTCCTGGCCCAGAGACATGCATTTCCAACTGTAAAGTGGATGTCATGCCAACAAAGTCATGACAAACCAGGAAGGACCAAGAAACTGTGTCAGGAAGAGGAAGCTGAGGAAGCATGAGAAGGGGACACAATGAGGTGTCCTGGTTTAAATCCTGGAACAGAAAAGGGGTTTTAGTGGTATAACAAAAACACCCAGGTAAAGCCTGGTGCTTAGTGAGGAATCTTGTGCCAGTATCACTTTCTTTGTTTGATGAATGTACATTGAAAAGTGAGATGTTAACGGGGGTGCAATTGGACTAGTAGAAAGGATCTCTCTGTATTATCCTTGATAAATCTGAAAGCATTTTAAAAGAAAGAATTTAAAGAACTAAACAAACCTCATGCCACAGCAGGCTGCCCTAACCCAGACAGCTGGCATATCCAGAGAGTACACACTCTACTAATCTCTTTAGGTGGGAGCTGAACTTCACTCTGTCTCCACACACACTGGGAAATGTTGCCACAGAAACAGCCAAAGGCCAAAGAGCAGGGTGACCTAACAGGAAAGACAGTGGGGGGGGGGGGGGGAAGCTGAAGAGAGCCATACACAAAGGAGACTAAAGACAAGGACCGTCTGAAACTACACAGTCTGCAAAAAAGTAAAGCGTCAACAGCATAACTACATCCACTTACTGAATGGCTTAGTACCCAGCGGTTTACGCTTCAACTGGGAAGGAAATAAATGACATACGTGTGTAGTCTGCTTTCTTCCAGGGCCCCAGACCTGACAGGACTGGAAGCTTCTGAAACTGCAATACTAACACCATATGGTTGTGTTTGTATCAACAAAAATAAAGAAATGAGGGCGTCAGGGAATGCACAGTTACATACTTAACCTGGGAAGCTTTCCCATGGTGATGATGCCACAGCCTAGCCTTAGGGGATAAGAAGGATTTTACGAGGGGAAAAATGAGGTTTTTCACTTAGGTATCCATATGGCCGCCATTGTCTTTCTGATCAAAGACAGCCTCTGTGACATACTGACACTGGAGTTTTGATAAAAGGAACAGCCTTGGAATTCATCGACCTTGGGGATGAACCAGCGACTTCTAATTAGCAAAGTCATGGATTCCCCGAGTAAGCGTTCTATTCCAATCAGGTAAAGTATCACCTATTACACGGAGTGGAATAAGAAACGTCAACCATAATAATGAGTAAGGGATGTGTCAGTGTGTAAGAGCCAAGCTGATGTGGACCAGCAGACAGAGAAGGTGTAACATGTGACTACCATGCAGGATGCTGGGTGCTGGACCCCAGAGGCCTTTCACCATCTCAGGTACACAGGCAGTGGGAGGTGGTCTGATACAGTGTAGGAAGATAATTCAAAGAAGCAAAGCAAACATGCTCATTCTTGATCCCACCACTTCCCGGCTGAGGATGAATCTCAACCAAACCCAAGCCTCACAGCCCGCACCTGTAGAGCAGAAATGGCAGACACTGCCACCTCCCCTTGTGGAACTGAGAGGACTGGAGAGATGGTGTGCCAGGCATCAACCCAAAATCCTGCCCAGTAATAATCTGCTCAATAAGAGATACTTGTCGCAGTTCACACGACAAGTATGTGAGTCACCACCCTTAAAGAGATGATACAGAGTACAAAGAGTAATTCATGAAGAAAACTAGTGAAGCTGTGTGCAGCGGCTCAAAACATTAATGCCAGCAGTTAGAAGGCAAAGGCAGGCAGATATCTCTGAGTTCGAGGCCAGCCTGGTCTACACAGTGAGTTCCAGGACAGCCAGGGCTAGACTGTCTTGAAAGAAAGCAAGAAAGAAAGAAAGCAAGAAAGAAAGAAAGAAAGAAAGAAAGAAAGAAAGAAAGAAAGAAAGAAAGAAAGAAAGAAAGAAAGAAAGAAAGAAAGAGATAATGAAGTTAGTGGACAGTGGTTTTAAACCTACTCAGTGGTAATAGTTTTTTTTTTTTTTTTAAAAAAAGGCACTAACTTACTTAGTTGCAAAACAACACAAAATTCATGCAAGTGGCTGGGCTAGACTAGGCTGCAGTTAGGGAATGAATGAATCCTGCAAAGAATGAATCTGGGGAGTGGGGCAAGAATAACAGCATAGGAAGGAAGCACTGGGGAGGGAGAGAGGACAGTATGGACACTCTTCTGTCAGTCTCCTAACCTCCCCCAAGCTCACAGAAATAAAAATAAAATTAATCCCTTTTCTCATCCCAGCATTTTCTCTCTGGCCTCCAGCTGATGGATCTATAATCCCCACTCAATCCCCATCACTCTCATCCCTGCTTCTGTCTACCTACAGCAAAACAGCTCTCACTGGCACAGCGAGAGATGCGGAGAGAAGCCAGACCGGGCAGAAATCCTATTACTAAAGAAAAACGGGATCTCAGCAAAGAGCAAGTTGGTATGTTAAGATTTATTAAGATCCAAAGCACAGAGTGCGGATAGGCACTCATTGACTAAATTTGCTTTAATGCAGAAGTGCAGCCCCTGATTTCTGAGAGGATTACAGCACATTACCCTAAGGAACTGTTTCCACGGAGATCCGGAACTTCTGGTGGGGAAGAATGGGGCAGGCCTTTAGGTAGCAGGAAGACCAAAACAGACAGAGTCAAAGGTTAAACCTAGGCTGTTGAGTGACTGATTCATTGCTGTCCCCTAATGGTCTTGGTCTTAGAAGGTCCAATACATCCAAGTCATTTTAGTTTTGTTTGTAGGTCTCTGGAGGGCTCAAAGTCTTGACCTGGATTCTATACATCACCGGCTACTCTGTTTTCATTATGAGGTTAGCTTTATTTTTTTCTCTTTTCATGAAATATATTTGTTTTCCCTACTTGACTTTATCTTTAAGATAAGGACTTTGTACAATAATTCTGCCAAACCTCTTATGCAGCTAAAAAATTCTGATTATGCTGGACAGGATGTACTATAAACACACACACACACACACACACACACACTACTACACCCCTCTTTGAATGCTAGCATGCATGTTTTTATGTTCTTGATGCTTTTATATATAAAGAACCCGCCAAAGGGAGAGAAAATCTAGGATCCACATCGTCTTCCAAATAACTTCTATTTGCACCTGAAGAGACTATATTAGATTTGAAGAGGGACCTCCATTGTAAAACTACTGCTGGGAATAGCACCCCCAGACTCATCTCCTGTCTTCTAGAGGCCAGTTAGCAGGGTCTTCCAGTAGTTGCTTCTATCACAAGAATTGTCTAATCCTCTGTTCTTTCTACCCAACTGTGAACTTCCTAAGCACCAGAAACAAATGTTGCTTGATACTACATCCCAGCATCTACTGCGGGCCTTGGCACACAACAGGCATTTAGCAAATGTTTACTAAATATAAACTGGAGTACACAAAAGGTTTCTTGGCCAGGAATTATCCGGTAGAGTCAAAGTTCAGCTAGTAAGAAGTGGGTGAGAAGAGAAGGGCTGGGAGCAGTCAGTGCACAGTCCCAGCAAACTTCCAGGTCAACAAGAAAACACTGATGGCCCCAAGGAGAAGCAGTCAGCAGATAAGGTAAACCAGGTCCTGTGACTACACTTAGCCCTGTGGTTTAGGGAGGAGCTAAGTGTGCACAGCTCACGTGCACTGCCATAGATAGCCATCACAGATTGTCACAGATTATCTTTTTCACCTGTACAGTGGTCCCCTTGACAGCTGTGACGCTGGTGCCTCAACCCTTGTGGACTCCACAACAGTAAGACAAATAAAAAGCATCTCACAGAACCATATACTCTCAGGGTTCATGGAGGCCTTCAATCTCGCTCTTCATCCCTCCCTCAAGAGATGCTCAAATTTCTCTGGCACTCAACACCTCAACAGAGTCTTCCTGCTTGCTTCTCATGCTGGAGGACTCAGGACCTGTTTAGGTGCCCCAATCCTTGGACAACTAATTACATTTTTCTTTCCTGAGATATGGCTTTTCTGTATAACAGCCCTGGCTGTCCTTAAACTTGGTTTGTAGATCAGGCTAGCCTCGAGCTCACAGAGATCCTCCTGCCTCTGCCTCTGCCTCCCGAGTGTTGGAATTAAAGGTACCACGCCTGGGTGCTAGTTACATTATTTTTAAATTACTTTCTTAAAGATGTCTGATTTCTACCCAGCAACCCCACATCTTCCCTTCCTATCTACTCACAGCTAAACTAGTCTCAAGCACATGACACACAGCCCCAGCTATCTGAAGGCAGCCATCACCCTCTCTCCCCTGGGGTTTGGAAAGACACTGCACAGGCTGCTCAATGGGAAATGTACTGCATGCACAGGTTAGCAAATGTTTTTGTTTTGGTTTGGGGTTTAGGTTTTGGTTTTTTTTTTTTGGTTTTTGGTTTTTTTGCTATTGTTTTTGTTTTGTTTTGTTTGGTTTGGTATATAATAGGAATCAGACAGAGACCATGCCCCATCTTGTTGCAAAGGAAGAAGGTGATGACACACTACAGAATGGTTGATAACACACAGAAACCTTAACATCCTTCACAGAAACCATTAATAATGGCAGAAGTATCTTCTGAAACCAACTGAATTTTGTTTTACATAGGAAGCATCAAGAAGCTTGTGGATAAGGTACCTACTTCTGATGCTTTGCATTTATGCATTGATGGCCATGCTGCCAAAGTGCCTTCTAAATGTTTATGCTGATACCTATGGATCTGTGCTGCTCTCAACCTTGCTCAGAGAGGCTCCTTGGCGCAGTGGGCAGCAGTCAAGGCAGACTCCTAGCAGGTCCGTGCTGGAAGTGAGTGACAGCTGGGCATTCAGCCCTAGCTAGGACACTTATATCACCGCCATCCAGACTCATGGGATATAGTGGAAGAGGAAGCAGAAGGAATTTAAGAGCCAGGCTGAGGAGAAATGCTCTAAAAAACTGTCTTCTTGACAGGACAGGACTGCAGCACTCATGATCCCATGGACAGAAGGTGTGATTGCCTACACAAAATCTAGTCAGTCAACATTCCATCACAGATGGGGGAGGGTTCACAAGGCTCTACCCTAGGTGAGAAGCTATTGGCAGTTGATGGCTTCTAAGAAAGGGGGAATTTTTTTCTTCCTTCTGGACCTTATAAAAGAAAAAAGAAGACATAAAGATATAAAAGGGGGAGTATTGGAGGTTACCTAAGGACAGTGGAGGGAGGATTTGGGTCGAATATAATCAAGATACATTGTACACATGTACAGAATTGTCAATGGATAAATAAAAATAATCAAGAAGAAGCAGAAGCAGAGGCAGTAGCACAAAGGTGAAGTTGCAAAAGGATCCCAGCTATTGGGTGTCAAGGCCTCAATTAGAGAAGTCTTTGAACCTCAAGCCCGTCCTCTGTGCACTGCAGGGCTCCAGAACAGGACAGCAGCCTCCCTGTGGCTTCAGAACACTGCCATAGAGCGGCACCAGCAGCCCACTTTCCCTACATTCCAAAGAGCTGAAGGGGAGAAACATGTCATTAGCCCTGGTTTACAAGGGTTCACCCTGGAGGACTGAAAGGCCAGGGATTTGCTCTGGTTCCCGGGAAAACGCCTTATTCTTGGGACTCAAAACTCACTTAAGACTACTCTGTTGACAACCAGCTACTGAAGAGAGTCGGGGAGTGTCTTAGTCCAGATACTAAGTTCAGAGCCCCTCACTAAAGAAAGGGAGCTGCCTCTGACTGCTGTTCCGCTTGGAACTCTTTGGCAGGAGGCGTCCTTCCCCCTAGTGAGCTCCAGTTTCCCCACCTATAAAACAGAGACAAGTAAATTTTGTGCTTTAGTTAACCAGGATGCCCTGAGGTTCAAATATAAAAGAGCAAATTTGGGGCAGAGGATCGCTCCCACTAAATAAAGACTGTTCTTTCTTCTCTCACTTCTCCTAAGCCTACACTGCAGCCCAGTATCCAGAGCACATGAACCAGGTGAGGAAGATCTCACCCTAGCAAGGAAAGAGAAAGAAAGACAATTACAGTATCAATCCGCTGATTATCACCATCTCTATTTAAAAAAAAAAACAGTTATTAGCATAACGCTATTTATTAAGTCCTATGTGTCGTACAAAGGGCTCTCCTGCAGGCTCGCTTGCTTTTAGCTTGCACGACTACTCATTTATAACAAAACTTAAGCTTGGAGTTTAAAGGGTAACCAGTAAACAGCAGGGCCAGCAGGGCCAGGCAGGACAAAGCCCCAGTGCTAATGCAGGCTAATACTTCCCAACTCTAAGGAGCTCATTAATCACCTGGGAAGATTCAGCAAGGCCTTCCCCAGGTCTTGACTGAGGCCGAAGCTTCTAGGGTGGCAGGTAGATGGACTTGGCTGTGCCCATCCAGGGTTGGGCTTTATATTCCATTAAGGGGCAGCCTGTATCACTGGGTGGGTCCCCAAAGTTTCATACTAACCCTATCCCGCAGAAGGTACTCAGTGACTTACTAAATGAATCTATACCTCAAAGTTTCACACTTCAGCACTGCCCTCTATCAAGTCCCTTTGTGTAATTCAGTCTTCCTTACAGACCTATAAGGGAGGGTGATTCTCACTCGACAGACAAGGAAATAGGCTCAAACAAGCAAGTGACCTGAGCTTTTCAGCTTTTGTGCAGCAGAGGCGACCACAGCTGTCTCAGGGAACGCAAGGAAAAGTAGAGACCACAGGATGGTAGGAGGGGAGCTGGTCCCAGGACCTGACAAGCTTACAGCTTCAGAGGTCACCCGGAACTCTCCGGGGATGGGGTAGCCCTGCCCGGTGCTCCAGGAGGGAAATAAGGAAGAGGAGAGGAGACCGATTTGGGGCACAGTGCCAGGCGACAGAAGGCAGATGGTGAGGGTGAGTCCCCTGACCTCACCATAAGCCCCACTGATTTCAAGCACCGGGGTGGATCCAGGTCTGGTGGAACATTGGTCAGCTTGACTGGGCGGGGGGAGGCGGGGGAGGGGGTGGACAGGGATGAGAGAGGGTTACCGGCGTCAGGGAAATCGGGCTAGGTGGTGAATCACCGAGCACGTGACCCTGCCGGGGAGGGGAGGGTACACAGCTCCGCGGGATGAGGCGGGGGCTTAAGGAGAGAGGCCTAGCGCGCAGAGCCCCCAGCGACCTGGGTTAGGGGAACTAAGAGGAGCCCCTCTCCCACGCCACTCCTGGAGGTCGATCCCCCACAGACCCCGGCCCGCCGGATCCCCCAGGCGCCGCAAACTCACGGCCTTCAGTTGCTCCAGCCGGTCCTTCATCCTGGCCCAAGTGCGGGCGGCGGGCACCGCGTCCCAGGTGAGCGCGTCCCAGGTGAGCGGCCTGGAGCGGCAGCCGGTGCCGGCCGGGGCGAGGGAGCTGCTAGCGCAGGCGGAGGCGGGCGGCGGCCGCTCACGAGGAGGAGCGTCCGAGGCCACCGAGGTCCGCCGTGCCGCCCCCTCCGGCCCCCGCCGGCGCCGCACTCCAAATCCGGCTCCCAGACCAGCGCCGGCTCAGCGCTCGCCCGCCCCTGGACCCGCCCCGTACCTGGGCCGCGCCCCGCGCTCCTGCTTAAAGGGCCCGCGCGCACTCCCACGCCATCGGTGCGTCGTGGCATCCCAAGAAGCAGGAGCATCCAGGGTCCCCAGCCCCGCAGGACAGAGAAAAAGAGAAGAGATCTGTCTAGCTTCAATTCCATATTTTCCGTACTGTCCATATTGACCAGCCCTCCGCTGATTCGTCGGGTTAAAGACAAGCTGATTCCTGCTCCCTTTGAGGGAAAATGTTCAGGTGATGCTCAAGAGATATTCTGCCTCAAAGTTGGCATCTGCAAGGTAGAGAACTACTTGGTCCGGGCTCAAAGACCTGTTCCAGAAAACGTAACTGAAGAAGAGACTCTGGATTTGAGCTGTGGCTAGGAATTTGAGAGTTTATGCTATTAGTGGCTCTGGGGCCTCTTGGAGACATGTAGGCGGTTCAGTCATCTTTTACTAACAATTTGAATAACTGTTAGGGAAATCCTGTTCCTCTAGAGAATTCCGTTTCCATAGCCGTAAATCAGAAACTACTTAGCAGTTTGCTGTGCAGCCTATGCGAGAAAAGAAGTGACTGACTTGTAACTACAGGGCAGGGTTGTAGGATAAAGACGTTTGATTTGGAAAACTTAAGTCCCACACATTCCCCTTGCTGTAAAGAGCCTCGGGATTTGAAGAATTTTTGAAAAAGTAAAGTTCCTCTCACTATCCTTCCCTCTTCAACAGTGCCCCTGTCTCCTCCCTATTTGATTTTGGATAACACGTCAAGCGGGATGGTAGTCAACAATTGGAGCCAGCGAAGATTTAGTTCGGGGAGGATCTTGCGCTTTGTTCAGTTTTAAAGGTCATAGATACTTTCTTTATTCCAACCGGACTTTGCCCTCTGCGGTGTGCGCTCTCCTACTAACTTCCTCCGCTGCCATAAAGATAGTCAAGAAAGGCAGGACTTGGACTGTCCAAGCCAACCCTGCCGTTCTCAACTCCAATCCCTTTTCTCTAGTCCACTGTGCCCCACGCGGACTGCGAAGGCTTCCCCGCCCCCTGGTGGGCGTAAACCCTAAATCTGGGGTTGAACCCGCTGCCTGGCATATAAAGACTTGGAAAACATTCCACCACTGAGCTCATCCTCTAGCACCAGCCTTTTGTTTTCTTCTTTCAGAGACTCCCAAAACTGTCCAGGCAAGCTTTGAACTTGCCATTCTCCTGTTTCAACCTCTCCAGTAAGAGGAATTATAGTGAAACATTCTTAAAGTGTAGACATCTTCAGTCTGGGCAGAAGTGTAGCCGTGAGGAAAGAATAAGGATTAATTTTGAAGCCAGAACCAAGGATTCCTTGTAAGACATAACTGCTTTCAGGCTGCAGTGATGGCTCAGTGGTTAAGAGCACTGACTGAAGAACCTAGATTCCCAGCATCCACATGAGACTCTCGACTGCCTGTAACGCCTGTTCCAGAGGAGGCATCGCCCTCTTCTGGCCTCTATAGGCACTGCACACATATTGTGTACAGATACATGCAGGCAAAAACATTCAAATAAGTAATATTTTTTAAAGGCTCAAAAAATTATTTTTAAAAACATAGTTGATTTTAACAGGGTAAATGTCGATCTCATGAAAATATGAAATGAATGTATTTCAATTTTTTAGCTTAATAATGAAGCAACCAATAAGAAGTTAAATTGGTTCAGATCCACAGACAAACAGCACAAATGCTGGTATAAATAGGTTACTTGGTGCAAAACTGGCCAGGAGCGGAGTGTAGGAGAGCCTGTGTAAACAGACTTTAGGGAGATAGGAGGGCCTGTGCAAACTGGCTTTAAGTAGATGGAGAGCCTGTTCTCCTGCAGACTAAGTTCTTTTCATCTCCGTGGATAGAAGCACTTTTGTAACTACCAGTTGTCTCTGATTTACACAGTTGGCCAATAACTGTAAGGCAATGAAAGGCACAGACCATTATATCATCAGAAAAATGCGTTAGATAAGGCCCACAGGGTACATAGCATGGAATAGCTTTTTGTTGATGGTGGTGGTCATTTTTAATTTGCTCAGGTTTTCTGTGTATTCCCAAAGTAGTATCTTCAATGACTGAATGGTACTAACTCTATTTTTAAAAGTTATTATGCAGAGCAAAAGTCTTCTACCCTATAATGCCCACCATTATTCTTGCCTTCATCCAAACACTTAAAAAAGTAAATTAGAGCTTATATCTCAGTCAGAAAAAAGAAAAAGGAAGGAAGAAAAGTGCTTGCTATACATGAGGACCTGAGTTCAATCCCCTGCACCACTTAAAAAAAAAAAGTCAAATACTGTGACATCTGCCTGTCACTGTATAGAGGAGGTCCTTGAGGACCTTGAGGTCTGCTGGCCAGCCAGACTTACCTACTTGGTAAGTGAAAAAACCTGTCTCAGAAAACAACACGGACAGCTCCCGAGGAACAACAGTCAAGGTTGTCTTCCAACCCTCATACATTCGTACACTCACACATCATTTTATCATTGCTGTCTTTATTTGTCAAGAATGATTTCCAGCACCAGTGTGTTTCTTTATACATTTCTCTGTCTTTTCCCCCCTTAAACAGGATCTCATGTACCTCAAGATGATTTCAAACATTCTGTGCAACCAAGCATGACCTTGAATTTCTGATCCTTATGTACCCAATCCCCAATGCTAGGATTACAGATACATGCTACCAATCCCTGTTTATGCCAGACTGGGAATCAAACCCAGGACCTCAGGCATACTGGGCAAGCATCCTACCAACTAAACTACATCTCCAGAACAAGAAAACCAATCTGTCCTTCACATAATAGTTTTTCATTGATGAGCCATTGTTATAAACTAACAGAACAATTGTTGGACACACAGCTAAGAGGCCTTTACTAGAAATGTGACTCTATTCACTGGGTATATTAACCACGGTGAAGCGTGACTCTATTCACTGGGTATATTAACCACGGTGAAGCATAGGCCCCCACAAGGCAACACAAAACACACCCAGTGGTATTCTTGTAGACTTTGTGTCTCATGTGGCTTTGTTTGGACATTTTGTCTTACTGATTGTTTGCCTGTATATTATGATTTCTAATTTTGTGTTTTTATGGTGTGTGTGTGTGCGTGTTTCTTATATATTTTTTTTCTTTTTTTAAATTCATGGTTTGTTTGTTGTTTGTCTGGTTGTTTTCTAAAGGGAGAGAAAGAAATGGCCTGGAGTTGGGTAGGTGGGGAGGTTGGAAGGATGGGGAGAAGTTAGGGGAGGTGAAATTGTCATCGAAACATATTATATGAAAAATTTTTTCAGTTAAAAATTGTGACTCCCCCTTACCACCTAGCAGGCAGGAAAGCTGGTCCTGGGGTCACAAGACTGGGAAAGCTGATCCTGCTCCTCACTGGCCGCAACATTAGAGACAGAGGGCCTTGCACCTCGCCTGGCAAGCACAATAGAGCTGATTCTATCGGGGTGGGCACGGGTGATCTGGCCCCACCGCTCATCTGCAATATGGTGGAGTGAGCAAGGAAGAGATGCCCTCCTGCATCCCTGCCCCTCACTGCCTGTGGCAACACAGTAGAGCTTACCCTGTCGGGAAGGGCACAGTTGACCTGTGTGTGAGAGCAGGAGAGCTGGCCCAGCCCCCATTCCATCTGCATGAGTGGTGGGGGGTTTGAATGAGAGCAAGATGCCCTTCCCCCACCCTCCCCGTGCCATCTATGGTAGACAATAGGCAGGGGAGCTGGCCCTGCAGTCACCAACTGCAGCACTCAGGAGAATGGGCCCTGTACCCCACGTGGGCAAGACAGTAAAGCTGGCCCTGGTGATGTGAGTGCAGATGAGCTGGTCCCAAGGCATGAGAGCAGGAAAACTGGCCCCTGCACATTGCTGCCTGCTGCTGTGAGAGAACTAGCCAGGGCAGTGCTGAAGAGCTCACCCTGGTGGTGACAATAAGGGAAAGCTGCCAGGCTGACCAACCCAACTACACCAGAACCAGGGCTATGAGTTAGCCCACCCCAACATCCACCTCATCTATGAACTGCTGGAGCATGTGAAGGGGCCAGACGTGCAGATCCAATACTGCAGGATTTCCAATGACACAAAGCAGCAACGGGATATCCAAGAGGAGTCCCAGTGCGGGCCCAGTGTTAAGGGTGTAGCAAAGCCAGACATATCGAAGCAGAGTAAAGAACACTTGCCAGGGAAGATGTAGGAACTAAAGGGTAAACGGTGTGACTCACTGTGTCAGACTGCAGCTTTCACACCAAGACTTCATTTTTTTTTCTTTTTTGTTTGTTTGGTTGGTTTTGGTTTTGGTTTGGGATTTTGGGTTTTCTTTTAAATTTTATTTATTTTGAGGGGAGGTGAAAAAGGCAAGAGGGCAGAGGTGAAGGGTCAGGGAGATGAATGGGATTGGGACACGTGATGTGAAATGCACAAAGAATCAACTAAAAAATTTTTTAAAAAGTAACTCTGCCATAAAATGTCTGTCACCTGTAATCACAATTTATTTTATCTATCCATCAAATAAGGGGAGTGACCGAAACTAGTGATTCTCAAACTTTACAAAGTCAAAATATCATGTTCATTATTGTTATTTGTGGGTTTCTTCTTTCAAAAGATCCCACATCCCTACACAATATACTTGCTAGAGGGCCAACAAGATGACTCGTCAGGCTAAGGCACTTTCTCCCAAGCCTGATGACCGGAATTAAGTCTCTGGAATCCATATAGTAGAAGGGGAAGAGTTCCCCCAAAGTCATCTTCAGACCCCTCACACTCTAACAGTGGCCTGAATACACCACACACACATACACACACACTAATCAATTTTTAATATATATTTGCTAGATAATAAAAAATCAGTTACTGTCGGGATTTTGATTCTCTTGTGCTTACTGAGCTGAGGACAGCAGTTTTTTTGCTGGTCTTGGCTAGAGGTGTTGCTCTGTTCCTTGCCTGTTGTCCTTGTTTTATAAGGAAGCTCACAGCATGGCAGCTGACTTCTATCACAAGAAGAATGAGAGGATAAGAGAAGAAAAAGAAGAAAAGATCAAACTTGAGGTAGTTTTAAATTGGACCTCTTGACAATTCCATCCCCCTTGCATATTCTATTCTTAGAACTGAGGGAATCTATTCAACACTAAGTTCATTCAAAAGGATGGAGCAATCTTGAACTAGCTACTTAGCAGCACACCTGAAAACTCTAGAACATATTGCAAAAGGAGCAGATGAACTAATCAATAAGGAATAATCAAAGTCAGAACTGAAATCAATACAACAAACAAAATAACAAAAAATACAAAGAATCGATGAAACCAACCAAGAGTTGGTTCTTTGAGAAAAATCAATAAAATTGACAGTCTTATTCAAATTAAATAACAGACTGAAAGTAAATGTTCAAATTAAAAAAAAATTGAAATGAAAGGGGGGGCATAACAACAGTCACTGAGAAAATCTAGAGAATCATAAGGACATACTTTAATTTTTCTAACTGGAAAATCTAAAAGAAATGGATAATTTTTTGATAGGTACCATGTATCAATATTAAATCGTGATCAGAACAATGATTTAAGTAGTGATTAATAACCCCTAATGAAACAGAAGGATTAATTAAAAGTTTCCAGTCCAAAAACCAAGTCCAGGGCCAGATGGTTTGAGTGCAGAATTCTAACAGACTTTCAAAGAAGAATTAATGCCAACGCCCCTAAAATAATTCCACAAAACAGAAGAAACACTGCCCAATTTGTTTTATGAGGCCACACTTGTCCATAAAAATATAATAAAGAGAATTACAGACCAACTTCTTGTATGAGCACAAATGCAAATTTTCTCAGTAAAATACTTACAAACTGAATCCAAGAACACATAAAAAATCATCCCCCATAATTAAGTAGGCCTCATTCCAGAGATGCAGGGATGATTCAATATACAAAAATCATTAATGCAATTGACCATATAAACAAACTGAAAGACAAAACCCACATTGGATGAAGAAAAGGCCTTTGACAAACTCCAACATTCCTTCTTGATAAAAGTCTTGGAGAGATCAGGGATACAACGGACACAAGTAAACATCATAAAAGCAGTATCCAACATCAAATTCAATGAAGAGAAACTCAAGGCAATTCCACTAAAGTCAGGAACAAGACAAGGCTGTCCACTCTCTCCATATATCTTCAATATGATACTTGAAATCTTAGCTAGAGCAGTAAGACAACTGATGGAGATCAAGGGGATAGAAATTGCAAAGGAAGAAATCAAAAGTATCTTTATTTGCAGATGATATAATAGTATACATAAGTGACCCTAAAAATTCTACAGAAAAACACTCGTACAGCTGATAAACACTTTCAACAAAGTAGCTGGATACAAAATTAACTCACAAAAATCAGTGGCCTTTCTGTATGCAAATGACAAATGGACTGAGGAAGCAATCAGAGAAACAACACCTTACAAACAGTCTCAAATAATATAAAATATCTTGGAGTAACTCTAACCAAGCAAGTGAAAGATCTGTATGATAAAACTTTAAGACAGTGGTTCTCAACCTTCCTCATGCTGAGAGTCTTTAATACAGTTCCTCATGTTGTGGTGACCCCTAACCATAAAATTAGTTTAATTGTTACTACAACTGTAATTTTGCTACTGTTATGGATCATAACATAAATATCTGTGTTTTCCAAAGGTCTTAAGTGGCCCCTGTGAAAGGGTTGTTTGCCCCCACCAAAGGGTCACGACCCACACTATAAGACATTGAAGAAGATATCAGAAGATGGAAAGATCGTCCATGCTCATGGATCAGTGGGGTTAATACAGTAAAAATGTTCATCCTACCAGAAGCAACCTACAGATTCAACACAATCCACATCAAAATTCCAACTTCACAGATCTTGAAAGGATAATTTTTAGCTTCATTAAGGAAAACACACACACACACAAACACACACACACACACACACACACACACACACAAACAGATCACAAAACCAGTCCTGAATAATGAAAGAACTGCTGGAGGTATCACCATCCCCAACCTCAAGCTCAAAATGCAGAGAACGGGGCCCGTGCACAGAGCTTGCATAAGTCTGCATGCAACCATCTGGGCGGTGGTTGGAAAGAAAGAAGTAAAGCAGATGATATAATAGTAGACATATGGACTGAGTGTTGATCCCTGATTACTTTCTCAGTCTTGCAATACATGTCTTGTAGTTTTCAAAAAAAAAAAAAAAAAAAAAAAAAAAAAGCCTAAAAACATATTTCCAATTCTTGTGTCCTTTGAGTTTCCTATTTCAAAACCACTTTCAAATGAAAGTTTAATTTTCTCCAAAGGAGTCTCACTGGGGAAACAAGCTACTCTTGAGGGTTGGTTGCATGGACAGCAGTCTCTCTCTCTCTCTCTCTCTCTCTCTCTCTCTCTCTCTCTCTCTCTCAATTGTATCTTACTTTTTTATTTTTATTATATTTTTGTATTTTTTCTTCTTTTTTACCCAACAGGCCCTTTGCAAATAGACCATGGCTTCTAGGTTAGTGTGTTAATGGGATTTCTGAGTGTGCAAATGAGGTTTTGAGGTTTGAAAAGCCCAGAGGCAGGCGCAGTCTCTGTCTCTCTGCCTGCTACCTATGGAGCAGAACGTAAAGCTCTCAGCTACTGCACCAGTGCCATGCCTGTCTCCATGCCGTGATGATGGACTAACACTCTGAAACTGTAAGCAAGCCCCAATTAAATGTTTTCTTTTATTGGAGTTAACTTGGTATCCCTTCATAATAATAGAACAATAACTAAGACAACTACGTATAACCTCCTGCACACATGAAAACACCCATTTACACACACACACACACACACACACACACACACACACACAGCACATGTATATATACAGGCAAAAAAATAAAAAGGAGGTTTTATCCTTCATCTATACTTTGGCATTTGCAGGCTGTGAACAACCCTGTGGTAAGCAAGTTTGACATTGATCATTATGGTACTGTTTACAATTTTCTGGTCATATAACATTTATTCTGTTTAAATAGCCTAATGTCTGGAAGATTAATGTACTACAGACAGCATGTACCTAGTAGCATATTAAAGTAGAATTTGGAGCCAAAAGTTGTTGTGACTGAACCAAAATTACTTTTTATTTATTTATTTTTTTCTTGAAATAGGGTCTCATGTAGGCCAGGCTGACCTTGAACCCCCTATGTAGCTAAGGATGACCTTTAACTCTTCATTCTGTTGCCTCTACCTTGCTAATGCTGAAATTATAGGCATATTAGGCATATACCACTATGACTAGCTTCCTCTTCTGTTCTCATCTTTCAAAGAAAGAATACAAATTTCCAGTTCTATAAGATGTGAATCCTAATCATGATTTTACTTTTCTGCCCTTTTCTGCCTCTTTCAAAGAACTGGAGTTTTGCAATACATGATGTGGGATTCCCCTCTGTATGCTTGAATAACATTGGTTAATAAAGAAACCATCTTGAGCCTGCGCGGGGAATAGAGGTGGGGGGAACTAAATTAAATGCTGGGAGAAAGAAGGGCAGAGAGAGATGCCATGAAACCCTGCTGGAACTTTAGCCAGTAAGCCACAGCCACATGGTGATACACAGATTAATAGAAATGGGTTAAATTAATATGTAAGAATTAGCCAATAAAAAGCTAGAGCTAATGGGCCAAGCAATGATTTAATTAATATAGTTTCTATGTGATCATTTCGGGGCTAAGCGGCCGGGAACCAACAAGCAGCTCTCTTCTCCTACAAATACATGTCTCGTAGTTTTCTAGATCAGGAAGTCAAGGCCTGAGGAGGAGATTTCCAGCTCTTGTCTCCTTCCAGTTGTCTGCTGAAGAAATGTCCTTCCATATGACCTAACCAGACTCTGAATGTGACTGCCAATGGGGACTGATTGAGAAGCCAATGATAATGGCACTGGGACCTATCTCTTCTGCATGTATTGGCTATTTGGGAACTTATTCTATATGGATGCACATCTTCTTAGACCGAGATGGAGGAGGGAGGGCCTTGGGCTTCCCATAGGACAGGGTATCCTGCCCCATCTTAAGGAAGCAGGGGGAGGGCAGTGGGGTAGGGAGGGAGCGGGAGGGCCGGGAACAAGAGGAGTAAATGTAAAATTTTCCTGTAATAAAAAAAAAATCAAATGTGCAAAAATAAAAAGAAAGAAAGAAAAAGAAATGTGCTTCCTGCTCAAACACCAACTCCACATCAAACCCACCAATACACACACACCCATTCCCTCTACTAACCCTACTCTAGGGCTGCATAATAAAACATACGAGCAGCATTAAATGGATTCATTGGGCAGTGTTTATATATACTTGTGTCAATGGTTCTCAACCTTCCTAATGCTGTGATGCTTTAATACAGTCCCTCATGCTGTGGTGACCCCAATCATAAAATTATTTTTGTTGCTACTTCATAACTATAATTTTGTCATTGTTATGAACCATAATGTAAACCTGTGTTTTCCAATGGTGTTAGACAAGCCGTGTGAAAGAGATGTTGAGCCCCCAAAGGGTCACAACCCGCAGGTTGAGAACCACTGACCTTTGTGTATGTATGTAACAGTAGTTAAAGAATAGTTCATGAATTTGAGAGGGAGTTGGGCAGGATATGGGAGGAGCTGGAGTAGAGAGAGGGCCACATGAAAATGATGTAAGCTCTTTTTAAAAAGGAAGCCAGTATTTATACAATGGGAATAAAAGAGGTCAGAGCAGAATGTGCCAGTCCTAATGCTAATTTTTGCCTTTCTCATGGTCAGCGTTGAGACCTGCCATCAACCCAAGACCTGTACCTAGAGAAAAGTCCAAGGTGAACAGACATTCCATATGATGATGGGGAAAGCAAAACTATGCTCACTGCTGTGTTTCAGTTTAAAAAGTGACATTTCTTTCCACTCATTTCTGCTAATCTTCATCGCCCTCAACATTAGATTCTGTGGGTATTCTTCATCCCTGTGTTGGAGAATGACTAATCCGAAGCTGAGAAAAGAAACATGAGTGTGGAATAGTCACATGACTGGGAAATCTAACTGTATCAAACTATAGCTGGCAAAGCCCCCCTCCTCATCTTATCAACAGTCAACTCAGCGTCTCTAATACCAGCGTTGGAGACGATCATTCAGAGTCCTTATTGTTTGTCAAGCAGGAGGAGCCTCATGACTGCCTTCTTCCAAGCATCCTTGAGTTCTCTGTTCCTCATGCTGTAGATCAAGGGGTTCAGCATAGGGGTGATGAATGTGTAAACCACAGATACTACCTGGCCCCACTCAGGAGAGTAACTGGAACTGGGACACAAGTAGATGAGGCTTGTACATCCATACTGCAGGAGGACCACAGTCAGGTGGGAGGAACAGGTAGAGAAGGCCTTGTGCCTCCCCTCAGCTGAGCGGATCTTCAGGATGGCATCTACAATGAAGACATAGGACAGAGCGATGAGGAGGAAAGGGATGGTGAGGACGATGACACTGACCACAAACAGAGTGGCCTCGTGGACATGGGTGTCTGCACAGGCCAGTCTCATGACAGGGAGGACATCACAGTAGAACAGGCTGATTTCCTTACTGCTGCAGAAAGGCAGCCGGAAGATGAGCACGGTCAACTGCATGGCCAAGATGAACCCCAGCAACAGGGACCCCAGGGCCAGCTGGACACACAAGTGCCAGCTCATGATGAGGGTGTAGCGCAGAGGGTGACAGATAGCCACAAAACGGTCATAGGCCATGACGGCCAGCAGGATGCAGTCAGCACTGCCCAGGAAGATGAAGAAGAACATCTGGGCACCACAGCCTGCCAGGGAGACCACAGTTCTCTCTGCGGACAGGACGCTGGCCAGAGTCAGCGGAGCTATGGTAGAAGAATAGAATATCTCCAGGCTAGCCAGGTTCGCCAGGAAGAAGTACATAGGGGTGTGGAGACACCGATTGGTCCAGGTGGTGAGGACGATGGACATGTTTCCCCCGATGCTGACCAGGTACATCATGAGGAAGACCACAAAGATCAGCATCTGCACCTCAGGGAGTCTGGAGAAGGGGCGGAAGTGGAAGAGGACCATCCCAGTCTGATTTCCTTCTTCCATGTACTTAGTGCATTGGGACTGCTACTGGCACACGTGACACCCCTGAGGACAGACAAATATTAGGACCTGATGCTCCTACTGGGCAATATGCTAGACTCCCACCCTCACCAACCCTTGTTACCTCAAGTCCAACTGTTTTTTTACACTGAGTCTACATTCAGCAGCTCACTTCTGTGACTGTTCTAATCAAAGAGTAACAGTTGATTACTTAAAGCTTTTGTTGGAATAGAGCATTTACTATGTTCTCACTTTATAACTGTACCTCTGTCTATCCTGTCCTTCTCCCAAAAATCTAAACCTAAGCTGATTATACAATAACTCTCCAGTGTCCTCTACAGTTTTCTGCTTTCATTCTGTCTCTGTGAATTTGCCTCCAGTTACCTCAATACACATATTATTCAATTTATTAAACATAATATTTTGAGGGACAATCATGTCAAAATACATATTTTTAAAAGTTTAAGCTGAGGTACCTTTTACGGGCAGTTAATACTGCTCCCTCATGAGCTTTGAAATGAAAATCACAGTACCAGGTGAGGGATACCTCCCGATGAGCTGTTAGTTATGGAGACTCCAGAGGCTCTCAAAACAATACAGGTTCTTTTTTGTAAGTAAATGGTAGAGGTAAGACACTATTGATGAAGACACACCACAATCTTTGGTCACAAGACACAGAGATATTAAGGTGGAACTTCACTGGAAGATTCCTCCCTACTATTCTTTTCTGGAACTATTCCTTCCTACTATTCCTTTCTGGAACTATTCCTCATAATTCCAGAAAGTCAAACCTGTTATTGGGATTGTCAAAGACTCTTTAGGTGGGGCTGGGGGTGTAATTTACTGCTGTTTCCCTAAATAGGAATATAGTAAAATTGTCTTACAAATATTTATATTTCTATCCATAGACCAAGTTTTGCTAAAAAAAAAAAATCTTTTGCAGAGGACAACAGTTAATGAGTGCAGAGACTCATAACTAGTCAAAGTGCTGAGAACAAATGACTGTTGAGTGCTTAACCATAAACAAAACATCTCTATGACCACTTTAGAGGTCCAAGGAACATCGCAGAAAGGGGGGCAGAAAGATTTTTAAGAGCCAGAGGATAGGGAGAAGGGCTATGAAATGCTGCCATCTGGATGGAACATGCTGTTGCAACACAAACTCAGAGCAGCTATGGCTACCTGCCCTAGATAAAGTCATTTAACATCACATCAAGAATGGGAAGGAGCTTGTGAGGTGTGTTAAACTCCTCCATTAAAAGCTATAGGCAGGTTGCCAGAGGACCTGGAGTCATTTTCTTCGTGGTATAGCCACCAGCAATTTGCTTATGCTCCAGTAAATAGTCCCTACCCAAGTTTATAAAAGTAACTCTAATTAAACTTGTTGCAGAGAGGGGAGGATGAAGTAGGATAAAAGTTAGAAAGGAGACCATCATGAGTAAAAGGAACATTAAGAGATGAAAATAGGGGGTGAATGTCATTATAACACATTGTATACATGCATGAACTTGTCCCAAAATTTTAAATTACATCACTTTCATGACTGAATAACATTCTATTATATGTATGTGTTACATGGCTGTTTTTATCCACTCATCAGTTCATCGAAGATGCACAATTTCTCCCTTTTGTTGGCTATTGAGAATAATGTTGGAATAACTTAGCAAAAACAATTAACTTTTCAAGCCAAGTCAACACAGAGATCTTAAACCAGAGTATACAACACTCAAACCACAAACCCTTCTATTTTCATGACCCTTTTCCTAGTAGTCAAGAGTGTCTCTGGAGTTAAATTGTATAGGTGATAGTGATAGAATGTACAGGCCAACAATGTGATATTAGGCAATCTGTGGAGGCTTCCTGCTTTAAGTTCTTCACCCAGAAAAATATCAGTGAGACTCTGCTCTTGGAAACATTAGGAGGATAAATCTGCCTGGGTCCTACTAAGATCTCTGTGAACACTAGCAATAATCACTGAAACTGTTGTTCTTATGGAGGCTGGAGCAATGGTTAAGTTGTCAAGAATACCAACTACTCTCCCAAAGAACCCACATTCAAATACCACACATGCTGGGTAGTTACTTGGTAGCTAATAACTGTCTGTAACTCTGGTCCCAGGAAATCCAACATCCTCTTCTGGTCTCTGTGGGCACTGTACAAACGTGGTACACAG
Source organism: Dicrostonyx torquatus (assembly GCA_028555095.1). Lineage (NCBI taxonomy): Eukaryota > Metazoa > Chordata > Mammalia > Rodentia > Cricetidae > Dicrostonyx > Dicrostonyx torquatus. Next base: position 524,083 of record JAQHUG010000535.1, on the reverse strand, counting down.
ACATACATGCAGACAAAATATACACACAAAAACCAAAAATAAATAAAACCTAAAACCAAAATGTTTTTTTTTTATTTCTGGTTTTCTTCTGTCTCTTCAAGACCTCCTTGATGCCTCCAGCTTCTCCCAAAAGTCTTCTTTGAGCTCCTCCTGGTCCCATCCAATCTTCTGTCTTCTGCCAGTACACACCATCCTTAACTCCTTGTCTTTCTATAATCTTGTTACCTTCTGTAATGTTCATCATCTCTAATGAGACTAGACAAGACAACATCATAATGGCTGGGAACACCAGAGATTGAGTGGTGTATATTATCAACTCCAACAATTTTATCTTCTGAGTAAACTCTTGTTTGGTTCTTCTCTAACACTAATAGAAAATTCCCTGGTGTCTTCAAATGTTCTATTTCACCTTAGTTACTTTTTTATTGCTGTGATAAGACACTATGACTAAGGCAACTTATAGAGGAATAAGAGTTTAATGGGGACTAGATTATAGCTTCAGAGGGTAAATCCGTGATCATCATGAAAGGGAGCATGGCAACAGATAGGCAGGCATGGCGCTAGAGCAGTAGCTGAGAGCTTACATGGGATACCAACGCATGAAGTAGAGAAAGAGAGAGAGAGAGAATTGGAAATGGTGTGGGCTTTTGAAACCCCAAGCCCACCCCCAATGACACATCTCCTCCAACAAAGCCACACCCACTAATCCTTCCCAACCAGATCCACCAACTGGGGTTATGTATTTGAACATATGAACATATGAGCCTATGGGCTATTCTCATTCAGGCCACCACAACTAATGATCCAGCCTCCAATGTCATAAAAGGCTCCCTGGAGGACACTTAATATCATTCTCATCAGCTTTAGACAAAACATTCTCTGTTGACCTTTGAGGCAATCACACGTTATCATAATCCTTGATATATGGACTCTTTACTGTCAAACTAATTTCTCAGACCTTCCCGTTTCTTCTGGGAATTTCCTCCATGAGGTATTTGCTCAATCCAGTATCTACATCACTGCTCCCATTCTACAACAACTTCATCTCCTAGAGTATAAAGCAGCTGCCAGCAGTGTTACCCTTCAAGACGTCTTGCTAGGTTTGATAGAAATGTTTATAATCCCACTGCTTGGGAGGTGGAGGCAGGAGGAAGAGTAGTTCACGATCATTCTTAGCCATATAGTAGGGTCTGAGGCCAGTTGGGGCTAGATCAGATCATGAGACTGGGTCTCCAAAGAAAAAGAAAAAAAAAGATGAAGGAGGAGGAGAAAAGGAGATGGAGCAAACAAAACCCCTCTTTTTCTCATTCCCACAGTAGTCATTACATGTTTTTTATTACAAACAGACGACCAGTCTGGTTATATTTAAATCCCCTACCCCTTAAGACTGTTTTAATGAAGGTCACCAAGGACCTTCTAGTTCCTGAATCAAACAGGTAGCTTTGAGTCCATCTATGTTGCATTCAAACCACTTGGTTACTCCCCTTTTCTGGAAATTTCTCGTTTCTGGTCTCAGTGATAACACCAGCCTATCCTCCCATCTCTCTGAACACTGCATTTTAACACTTGGAAAGCCTACTCTTCCTGGTCAAGACTCACTTTGACAAGGTTTTACTGGCTAGTCAACTGATTGCTCCCCAGATCTACCTTCCACCCCTCCCATGTCCTGTGGAAGGCCGGTCTCTAAGGACTGGATCAGCTGGGTCCATCATCCTCTGGCTTCTAGTTAGGTTTGGCCAAAGGTAGGAGCTAGCTGGAGAATGAATAACTACATAATAAGAGGCAGGGTGCGGCTGGGCGGTGGTGGCGCACGCCTTTAATCCCAGCACTCAGGAGGCAGAGGCAGGCGGATCTTTGTGAGTTTGAGACCAGCCTGGTCTACAAGAGCTAGTTCCAGGACAGGCTCCAAAGCCACAGAGAAACCCTGTCTTGAAAAAAAACCAAAAAAAAAAAAAAAAAAAAAGAGGCAGGGTGCTTGTCTCACACCCTCCTCTTCCCTCCCCAACCCTGTGGTTCAGTGACCACAGCTCTGAGTGAGTACCTTATCGTCCATAGGGCATGGTATGGCTGAGCTCCAGTGGCTCTGTCCCCTTACCTTGTTACTCCTGCCCCAAGGATAGAAACAACTCCCATCACTGCTGGCCCTCAGTGCTCCACCATCCCTTATAGGTTCCCTGAATTCCTGTGTTTGTAGATAATCTTAATACTAGATAATGTTCTACATAAAGCGGGTTATAATAATTAATTAATGCTTAAAGAGACAACATCTCTTGTTTTCTTAAAGTTTCAATATTGAGGATTCCTTGCACTGCTTATGATTAATAGGAACAAACTTCACTGCAAATTTCTATGGTGTCTACAATAACAATAACAAATGAGAGCAATAGAAATACACACAAACATAGGCACACACAACTATATATACAATTATATACCTTCGCCACCACATCCCGTGTATAAGTAAAACCAGACATCTGTTCTTTCTCAAGTGTATAAATTTTGTCTTCCTTGAGTAGCTCAGACTGTAGACTTCTATTGCTTTAAGTTCTGACCCCAGAAAAATCCCAATTTAAGGTAGCCATAGGTTGGGTCACAGTGAGGGCCTGTGTTCTGGATGGCAGATTGCTGCCTCTTTCTTCTGTAGCCTCACATGGCAGAGAGGAAACTGTCCCACTTTCTCCTCTAGAGGAGCACTAACCCCTTCACAGAGCTTTCATGCCATGTCTTCATCTAAACCTACTTCGATCTCAGGCTCCACTAACCAAGAGCACCACATTGCAGAGTTTAACACCAGCATTTGGACAGGGTCTGATGCAGACACTCAGTTCAAAAGCATCTAAGCTTCCATGGCAGACAGAAAAATACTGCTGTGTACCATGTTCTCTGAATTAACATTGAAGTCACATAAGGGGTCAGGAGCATCCTCAGCAGAATGTATCTTTGCCTATATTTGCTGTGCTCCGGTCTGAGGACATGCCATGACCTTTGCACATGCGACAATCATGGAAGGTTGTTCCTTTCCATCATGAAGAAGGGGACACACAGTATTTCTTCTGATTGCAGCTTTCCCTTAAACCTGTTTCTGTGTTTTGGAATAGCCATACCTTTTAAAACATGACTTCATGCCCATGCTGCTCTTTGAGCTCTGTGTTGTCATCTGATTTTGCAGAGACATTTGGGACATCCATATCTGGGTAGGGCAGTTAGAAAATGAAAGAAAAATTAACATAGGAAGTCAAACAGCCCAATCAGTAAATGGGCTATTGAAGGGAACAAACGGTTTAGAAAAGATAAAGTAAGCATATGAAAAAAAGGTTCAGGAGGTGGGAGGGGAGGTTCAGCAGTTAGCAGCACCTGCTGCTCTTACAGAGGACCTGAGTTTGGCTTCCAGCAACCATGCTGGGCAGCTCGAAACCGTCTGTAACCTCAGCTCCATAGGACCTGGCATCGTCCTCTTACCCTATGGACACTCACACACATGTGAAAGTGTTATACACTAAACATAGACACACATAAATAAAAATGAATTTAAAATAATTTTAAAGCTCAACCACACTAGTCACCAGAGGAAAGCAAACCAAAACTGTCAATTCCATCTCACCCTTGTCATAACTCCAGTCGTCAGGAAACAAATGCTCTCGGGACCCGAAACAAAGGGAACCCTTACACATCACTGGCAGGAAGGTAAAAGAGTGCAGCCGCTGTGAAAATCTGAATGGTGCTTTCTCACAAAACTAAAACTCCCATCACTCCTGGGTACTTACTCAAAGGACTCCAGGCCAACATACGGAGAGATAACTGCACATTGACGTTCGCAATAACTCTTCACAATAACTTGAACCAACCGAGGTGCCCAACAGCAGTAGGATGGGTAAAGAAAACACAAGTTTTCAGCCATAAAGAAGGAAGTTCGGCCGTTGGCAGAAAGATTGGGGCAACAGAAGACAATCACGTTAAAAGAATTAAGTCAGCCTCAGAAAGACAAATGTTTTCTCTTGTTGTGGTTACTCGACTCCATAGAGACACACAAAACTGTGGGTGTATACAGGACAGGAAAGTAAAAGCAAACTGTCTAGAGAGACAAAGATGGCTGTTGGGAGGGAAAGATGTGAGGAAGAGGAAGGCAGAAAGTGTGGGGAGCATATGTTCAATATACAACGTATACTTGTATAAATACTTAAATTAGCTTTTAGAAAAGGGAATACAAGAGAACACATGGATAGGTAGGTTTTGTCTGGGAGTTTTCCAAATACTGAAATTCGTCAGCTGTCAGCAGAACTAGAGTTCACACTCCCAACCTCTCTCTGTGTGCAAGGCACCGAGGATAGCTAGCAGACCTTCCTTCCACATCTGGCATCTGGTCTCCATGGTTAAACACAAAGAGAACAACCATGACCATTTAGTGACATATTTACTTTTGTGTTCATTCGATTAAGCCACACCCCTATGGCTCCCAGCATTAGTGACTTTGTTGACACTTAGTGATGCTTACAGCCTAAACCAGTGCCTGGCACTCTACAGTTATGCAATGACCAATACACTGAAGACAACCTGAGTGAGATTTATAGGGTGGGGACTGGGAAGGTGGTTCAGTGCACAAAAGGTCTTGCTCTGCAAGCTTGAGAGCTTGTGGCCAGACAATCTAGCCAAAGCAGCAAGCTTTCGGTTAGTTGAGAGTTCCTATCTCGAGGCAGTAAGGCAGGTGGCAGACATGAAGGAAAACAGGCAATGTGCCGCTCTGGTCTCAGCATGTGCACATAAGCGCCCCTACGCCCGCACCCTGGCCGACTCGTGTGCACCCAGCACGCCCACGCACACATGCACACGGTGTGGGCTGGAGGGGGGGGGTGTGCAGAAAGAGACAGAGACAAAAAGATTTTTCGGGCCAACGAAAAAAACAATCTTCACTTTAGTACTCGAATACTATCGCAGGACTCCCTCTCTGGTTCGAAAAGTCAGCAGTTCTATGGCAGAGTTTTACAGCTTGCGTGCACTGAACCAGCGCTCCACACTGAAGAAGGAAGGACGGGTGAGATTGCTGTGCCGCCCCCAGGACTGGAGCATCAGTTTGATTCCCGGCACCCACATGGTAGGAGACAGTTGAAGCCTCCAAGCTGTCCTCTGTCTCCATATCTCCACACTCATGACATAGCACGTAAACAGACACACACACATGATAAAATAAAAATGCTGTGAAATGAGAGCTTCTGGACTTGGCATGGCTTTGGAACTCACAGCAGCTATGGCTACCTACAGAAGATCAGTGCACCCGAGCTTCCAGCACGGATGTGGAAGGAGCCCTCTGAAATTCCCCACTCTCTCTCTGTTTTGGTTTTGTTATTGCTGTTTTGTTGTTTGTTTTTCATTTTTTTCGAGCAGGGTTTCTCTGTGTAGCCCTGGTTGTCCTGGAACTCCCTGTAGACCTCAAACTCAAAGATTCACCTGCCTCTGCCTCCTGAGTGCTGGAATTAAAGGCGTGAGCCTCCACTGACCAGCCACAACCTATCTCTTACTGAAGAAACACTGGCAGTTGATAGCTGCTGGAGTTTTGGTTTTCATTTTGCTTGTTTGTGTTTGAATGTGTGACCATTGGTAGATTTCTCATGCTGCAGTGGATATTCCAAAACCTATGCATATATGGACTGCGCTAACTGGGCTCACTGTGTTATATTTAAAGATGGGGATATGAAGTTTAGGGGTCTGTGTCAAAGAGGATTTAGGAGTAGCCATGACCAAGTTATATTGTATACACGTCTGAAAAAAATCTCAAAAATAAAGAAAAACTATTATCTAAAAGATCCCCAGAAAGTTTAACTTACCATTCCAGACTTTTGAAATCCTGGGGAAACTTCCAATTTTTGACTCAGTAGATAGCCAAGTTCTCCCCACTGACATCTGCAATTACAAGGAATTTGTGCCCCAAAGCCAAGTCTGCTCACTGAACCTCAGCTCCAGGAGCTGCATCCCCACTCAGGCTCCTCTATCCAACATGTTTCAAGTTCAAAATCAGAAGAGCAAAGAGGAAAAGGGTCATAGTGCAGACTCTGACTACACTGTGTCTTGTCTGTAAATAAACACCATTTCCTAAGAGGAAGAACGCCAGGGTTCCCAGTCGCACACACTCCACAGCCCTTTGTTCCTCTTCCTTTATTTTATCTTATCTTCGTGTTGTTGTTGTTATTCTTAGTTGGGTTTTGTTTTGTGTTTAAATTTTTTGGTTTTTTTGGGGGGCGGGTTATTTTTGTTTTTTTGAGTCAGGGTCTTACTCTGTAATACACAGCCCAGACTGGCTAAAACTACCCCAGGCTGGCCTCAGTCTCATGGAGAACTAATTGCTTCAGCCTCCCAAGTGGTAGTATTACAGGCAAGAGCCACCACACACAGTTTTGTCTTGAGACATATATTGACTTTATAGCCAATGCTGGTCTTGTACTCATGATGCTCACACCCTGCCTCTCGAGTGCTGGTATTATAAGTGTGCACCACACTCCTGGAGTCGCAAACACATTTCTTTGAGTAGACATACATACATATGTAATCCAACTTGACCATTGAATGCTGGGGTTTTTGTTGTTGTTGTTTTGTTTTGTTTTTTGTGGTAGCTGCTAAGAAACCCAAACTAAGCTTGATACTCAATTATTGAATATTCTTTGGCCCAAATTAAAATTAAATTTATATTTCCATTTTTTTCATTTATCTTAAGCATTTTATTTTGAGCTTGTGGTCCGATTATGAGTTATTTTATTTTACTTTTTGGTTTTCTTGAGACAGGGTTTCTCCATAGCTTTGGAATCTGTTCTGGAACTTGCTCTATAGACCAAGCTGGCCTTGAACTCACAGAGATACACCTGCCTCTGTCTTCCGAGCGCTGGTATTAAAGGCGTGTGCAAACACTGTCCGGCTGAGTTATTTTATTTTTAAGAGCATTCAAAGTATAAGAAACATAGAAATAGACACTTACTCTTGCCTGCTGTGGCTTTATCCCAAGGCGTTGACGAGACAGCTCCCCACTCTCCCTTTCTCCATGCATCCCTCTCTGATGACTTAACAAAATGACGAAAGTGAAATACTGCGAGCTTCTGCTGTAGGTAATGGCGCTCTTCTCCTGTGTTCCTGTGCTACGCTGGAGACCGCACAACTCCCTATCCTTGAAGGCTGGGTTGGTAAGCTCTGGGTGTCTTCTCACCTTAAAAATGTGTCATCCTCAGATGTGTCTTTACCAGTACAGTCTCAAAAGGCATCATCCACAAGTCTCTCTCCTTTTCCAGAAATTCTGTTTAGACTGTATAACTTAGATGCTGTGTTGATGGCAGTATATTGTCTGGCTGTGCAACAAAGCACTCATTCCTCAAGGGAGGGTAGATTTCCAACTACCAGCAGCAACCTTCAGAACTGACCACATTTCTAGGGAAATGGATCTCTCTCTCTCCTCTGATCCTTTGCAGGGAGGATTTTACTCTAAAGACTGGTTTGTGGTGTTTATTGTTTGTACTGAAAAAAAAAAAAAGGTGACCCCTCGTTAGCTAGAGAAGGTTAAAGTGCTCTCCAACTTCTCTGTGATTCAACACCAGAAAGCCCCTCTCAGGAGATGCCAAGGTCAGGAGCATTCATTGGCCCAGTCCCAGGGTCTAGAACACAAAGCAGCTCAGAAAGGTCTCCTCTGTCTCCTTCCTCTCTTCTGTCTGGGGGACCTAGCACCACATTTTCAACCCAAGTCTGACTCAACCCCAAACTGTGGTCCTCCTAATGGTTTCACAACCACAGAGCTCAACCTGAGAGTCCCCCTTCCTCTGAGGACAACACACATTTCTGTATGCCAGCTCTTCCCCACTGCCCCTTCACCAGGGAAGAAAATGGGACCTGGGGATTTGTGTTGAACTGGGCTGTTTCTCTGCTCTCACTCTTCATCTCATTTCTGGAAAATTCCCTACCCTCTTTAATTTCACCAAGCCCCAGAAGGCTGACTTGGCATTCGACTAGACCAGCCCCAGGAGGCTGACTTGGCATTCGACTGGATCAGCCCCAGTAGGTCTTTAAACACAAATAGGAACTGTTTGGGGATACGATCTTGTAAACTGCTTTAATTGCCACTAGATTTGGCTATGTTTTAATCATTGATTCAGTTTTTATTCTTTACTCTTAAGGTAGTTGGACAAGATCACAATCATCTGTGAGAGACACAGAACACATAATTTAGTGGTAGCCAATTCCAGCCATACAATATACAGAAATATTTTAACCCGCCGGGTAGTGGTGGCGCACGCCTTTAATCCCAACACTCGGGAGGCAGAAACTCTGTGAGTTTGAGGTCAGCCTGGTCTACAAGAGCTAGTTCCAGGACAGTCTCCAAAGCCACAGAGAAACCCTGTCTCAAAAAAACCAAAAAAAAAAAAAAAGAAAGAAAGAAAGAAAAAAGAAAAAGAAAAAGAAATATTTTAACCCTTCTCTTCTATTTTTAGGTTCCTCATTTTTTCTCTTAATGTTCTCTCCCTCCTTCTCTCTCTCTCTCTCTCTCTCTCTCTCTCTCTCTCTCTTTCTCTCTCTCTCTCTGTGTTCTTTTGTCTGTGTGTATGTCTCCTATTTCTCTCCTTTTTCTATTCTCTTATCATTTTATAACTTCTCTATTTAATGTACCTTTTCATCATATAGAGGCTAAGAAAAGAGCCATCCTTTTATATAGTCAGAATGAATAATCTACTCACATCTTGGCAGAAGTATTAGCCTATAGTCAGTCATTGTCTTATTACGGGAGTTCATAGAAGGACAGTTTGGTTTCAGGCAATTCCTACAAGCCAAGGTCAATACACTAATGAAAGGAAAAAACAATAGCACAAATCAGAGAAGATATTTATCCTGTGTGGCCCCACTGAGGAAAGAAACAAATAAAGGAGTTCAAAGGCAGAGTGTCCTTGCTGGTGTTAGGTTTACATTTAGTTGGGAAGAGCTGGGACAGGAAAACTGTGTACAGAAGCAGTCTTTTCTAGGTGTGGTCCGGTTAATCATTGTCTCTTTCTGGTTCTACAAGACAGTTGGCTCTAAGAAGTCCTTTTCACTTTTGTGCTTGAGGAGACCAGTCTAGTTTCTACACGATGATAGCTTCTGTCTGGACGAAGGCCTCTCTTCAAGGACAATGAGATCTGCCCTGGTGGTATGCTGTACTATGAGGTTCTGCTACTCTGGGAACCCTCTGAGAGGGAAGGCTAAAGACAACACTATCTCTGCCCCTTTGGTAAAAGTGAAGGCAACAGACAGACAGACACAGAATGAAGTCAGAGATGCCTGGCTTTCATCCTGCTTCAGTCACCCCATGTGCCTAAAGTGAGGAATCAGTGCTTTTAGAGAAGTTGCTTGTTAGTGCCTGTTTCCTTCTGGCCTATCTTCCAGACCAGGCTCCAAGGAATTCCTAGGTGATACTGACCAACACATCATTTTCTCCCAGGAGGTTTGTCCTACATTCCCCCATTGATTCACCCCAACTATTACAACTTTTCCCCAAATTCAACTGCAAAATACAGTGGGCACAGTAGATGAGTGTACACACACACACTCTCTCTCTCTCTCTCTCTCCCTCCCTCCCTCCCTCTCTCTCTCACACACACACTGTAGAATATTATTTTAACTATGTAAACATGTATTACATTTGTTTATGCTGCATAATATTACTTTTACTGTGTAAATGTGTGTCACTTTTATTCATGCTACATTTAATTATGTAAAGGTGCTGCATTTATTTCAGCTTACCTGCCTAAGTAAGGCACCTGATTAGTTTAATAAAGAGCTGACTGGCCAATAGCTAAGCAGAGAAAGGGCAGGCAGGACTGGTGGGCTAAGAGAATAAAAAGGAAGATTCAAGCAGAACTCGAGGGAAAAAAGAAAAGAGAATGAGGAGAAAGAGAGGGACACACCTGGGGTCAAAAGCCAGGCAGCCACAAGACAGACAGACAAACATAGAGACAGCAAGAAAGTAAGACACACAGAAAGAAAGCTAAAATGGTAAAAAAAAAAAAAAAACCCAAGGCAAAAGGTAGATAAAGAGAAACAAGTTAATTAAAGTTAAAAGAGCTAGCCAGAAATGAACCTAAGGTAGGCCAATCATTCATAACTAATAAGGAATCTAGCGTCATGATTTGGGAGCTGGGTGGTGGCCAAAAAAAAAAGTCTGCTACACACACACACACACACACACACACACACACACAATTTGAGGCCTTGATCGAAACTCAAATCTCTCCTAAGCTAAGACATTCCAGTCACTGCTGTATGCTGCTCCAAAGATCAGTTTCCTTGCTAAGAGCAAAAATCAAGAATAAATAACACTGGGTTTCATTGGTTTCAAAGGATAAAATTGGTCTCAGTGGTAATACTATTAGCTAGCATCTTTTAGTATAAAAGATAGGAAATGTCAGGTATGGTGGTGCACACCTTTCATCCCAGCACTGGGAGGCAGAGACAGGCAGATCTCTGGGTTCAAGGCCAGCCTGGTTTAGGCGGACAGGGATACCCAAAGAAATCCTGCCAAAGAGAGAGGGGAGGGGGAAGAGAGACTGCAGCTCTCATACAACTATAAAACAAATACCCATCACAAGTTGTATTTAACTTGTTAATTAATAAAGAAACAAATGAGAAGTTAAATTTGTCCAGAAGATGTTCTGAGTAGCAGATATACATATGAGCAGCAAGAATGCTGGCATGAATAGGTTACCTGGTACAAAACTAGGAAGGTGTGTTTCCTGCAGGCAGGGTTCACTTGGTCCCTGGGGACATAAGCACTTGTGGTACTATCAACCGTCTCCCACTGACAAAGGCTGACAATAGCTAAATGTCAATAAAGGTAATAACAGGCCATCATATCATCAGATACCCAGAAAGGTGCATTCAGTAAGACCACATGATATACATCATAGAATACTCAATAATCTAGCTTTGTGGGGTGTTTTGTTGTTATCCTTGGTTTGTGGTTTTGACCATCCTTACTTTTTTGGTTTTCCATACACTTCTAACTACTTTTCATACTTGAATGCTAACAATTGTATTAAATTTTTTCTTACTATTAGGGCAACAGCCCCAGTGGCCTGGATTGACCAGCTCACCTACCCTAACGTCTACCCCACCTAGGACCTGAATCCTGCCCACAGGATCTCCATAACTCAGAGCTGCCAGGAGATATCAAAGAGGAGTTCTGGTGAGGATACAAAGACGATGATGTACCAGAAACCAGAGGCCTTGAGCAAGAACAACAACTCGTTGCAATGGGCATCTGCCAGTAAAGCTGATTGGACAAAAGGATGTACCATGTGACGCACTGTGGCTCCCAATGTCACCAGGATGAATGAAGAGGTGTTGGAGAGGCAGCAAAGATGGGAGAACAAAGAGGGGTTGTTTTTCTTTGTTGTTGCTTTGTTTTGTACTTTTGTTTTTGTTTCTATTTTTGTTTTTGTTTGCATGCTTATTTAGTCTTTTTAATTTTCATTTGGGGAGCCTCTGCAGGGGGTGGAGAATATGGAGGGACTGGGAGGGGAGAAGAATTGGAGTGCATGACATGAAATTCCCAAAGATTCAATACAGAAATTATGTCAAATATTTAAAAGTTCTAGAGAATATAGGATTAAATGGAACATGCCTCAACTTAATAAAAGTTATATATGAGAAAAAATTTTCCTTAATACAAAATATAAATTTTCTTGCTTATGAAGGACCAATGAAACTGAATAGAAGACCCGGATATCAATCCACACATCTTCGAACACCTGATATTTGATAAAGAAGCAAAATGTATCAAATGGAAAAAAGAAAGCATATTTAACAAGTGGTGCTGGCATAACTGGATATCAACATGTAGAAAAATAAAAATAGATCCATATCTATCACCATGCACAAAAATCAAATCCAAATGGATCAAAGACCTCAACATAAAGCCAGCCACACTGAACCTTATAGAAAACAAAGTGGGAAGTACGCTCAAAAGCATTGGCACAGGGAACCACTTCCGAAATAGAAACCCAGCAGCACAGACACTAAGAGAAACAATTGATAAATGGGACCTCCTGAAACTGAAAAACTTCTGTAAAGCAAAGGACACGGTCAACAAGACACGACAGCCTACAGAATGGGAAAAGATCTTCACTAACCCCACACCAGACAGAGAGCTGATCTCAAAATATACAAAGAACTCAAGAAATTGGACACCAAAAGATCACATAATCCAATAAAAAAAATGGAGTAAAGACCTAAACAGAGAACTCTCAACAGAGGAATCTAAAATGGCTGAAAGACACTTAAGGAAATGCTCAACATCCTTAGTCATCAGAGAAATGCAAATCAAAACAACTCTGAGATTCCATCTTACACCTGTAAGAATGGCCAAGATCAAAAACACTGATGACAACTTATGCTTGAGAGGGTGTGGGGAAAAGGGAACACTTCTGCATTGCTAGTGGGAATGCAAGCTGGTACAACCCCTTTGGATGTCAATGTGGAGATTTCTTATAAAATTAGGAAACAACCCTCCTCAAGACCCAATAATACCACTTATAGGTATATATCCAAAAGATGCTCAATCGTGCCACAAGGAGATGTGCTCATAGCAGCTTTGTTTGTCATAGCCAGAAACTGGAAACAACCTAAATGTCCCTCGACCAGAGAATGGATAAAGAAATTGTGGTACATTTATACAATGGAATACTACACAGCAGAAAAAAATAACAACAACTTGAATTTTGCAGGAAAATGGATAGAACTAGAAAACATTATTTTGAGTGAGGTAACCCAGACACAGAAAGACAATTATCACATGTACTCACTCATAGGTGGTTTTTAAACATAAAACAAAGGAAGCCAGCCTACAAATCATAATCCCAGAGAACTTAGACAACAATGAGGACACTAAGAGAGACTTACATAGACCTAATGTACATGGGAAAGTATAAAAAGACAAGATCTCCTAAGTAAATTGGGAGCATAGGGACATTGGGGGAGGGCTGAAGTGGGGAGGGGAGAGGCAGGGAGGGGAGCAGAAAAAAATGTAGAGCTCAATAAATATCAATAAAGAAAAAAAAAGAAAAGTAAAAAAAATTTCCTGCTTATAACTTCCATCATTATTTCCTGCTCCTTGCCATTATCTAAACTGTTAATAGACTTTTTTTTCCATGAAGGAGATGTTACTATCAGGCAATAGGACAGTGGTAGGACATATAACTAGAAGGCCTAACTACAGACTTTACCACCAAATCTTGGTCATCTGATGTGGTCATATCTTTTTCTGAAAATTCCCTTTGTCTTCAAAGAGATTAAACTTCTGCCAGGCCTTGCAACCAAGTTAATAATATATCTGAGGCCACTAAAAACTATGTACTCAAATTGTTATCCTACTGTGACTCAGCCTGTTCATGTTTTAAAACCTGCCTTTTAAAAAAACATCCCTGGGCAGTGGTAGCACATGCCTTTAATCCCAGCAGAGGCAGGTGGATCTCTGTCAATTCAAAGCCAAACTGGTCTTCAAAGCAAGTTCCAGGCAGCCAGAGCTGTCACACAGAGAAACCTTATCTCAAAAAAAAATGCAACCAACCAATCTTACTATGCCTTGGATTTCTTCTATGTCTTAATCACTGTTCTATTGTTATGAAGAAACATAATGACCAAGGCAACTCCATAAGAGAAAGTATTTATTTGGGTGCTTACTTAGAGTTTTAGAGGGTTAGCCCATCATGGTGGTGAGCAGACAGGCATGGCACTGGAGCAGTAGCAGAGCGCTTTACATCCTGATCCACGGGCCCCAGGCAAAGAGAGGCCCTGGGTCTGGCATGGGCTTTTGAAACTTTAAAGCCCATCCCCAGGGACACACTTCCTCCAACAAGGCTGTACCTCCTAATCCTTCTCAAACAGTTCCACTAACAGGGGATCAAATATTCAAATGTGGGAGCCTGTGGGAGCCATTCTCGTTCAAACCACCACATCATGCAGTTGACTTTTACAACAAAGCTAAATTTGTAGCTTTACTCTTAATATATGTACTCTTTCATGCCCCTGACCTAGAATAATGTGTGTGTGTGTGTGTGTGTACTTGTGTGTGTGTGTGTCTTGTGGTAATTACTAGCTGACAGCAGTTTCCAGGTTGAAAGAAATCTTCAAAAATAAATATCCCATAGATGTTGGAAACAACCTATGGTTACAGGTTGATAAAAATCAGTGTGTAGTTTTAAGTGTTATTCTTGGTCACTTGGGGTCAGTTGGGATCAGTGAGTAGCATCTTCCCCTGTAAAACCCTGTTAAAGGTTTCCTTTTTTAGCCCATCAGTGGTGTTGAACACCATTAATCCCAGAACTTGGGAGCAGAGGCAGATCTCTGAGTTCAAGGCCAGTCTGGTCTACAGAATGATTTCCAAGACAGTCAAGGCTACAAAAAGAAACCCTTTCTCAGGGGGCGAAAGATCTTTTCTTCTTCTTTTTTAAAAAGCACTTCTCATCCCTTTCCCATACAGTGTTTTCTGTGTTCTTCACTAGAGAGCAAAGCCCTCTGTTGCAGAGAGGCATCAGGGGCAGACACACAACAGAGAGGCTGCAGAGCACAAGCCATGAAAGACACATGAAGAGAAGAGAAGAACCCTAATTTGGGTTGCTCTTGATCCAAACTATTCCCACGGGAAGTTTCTTTCTTCATTCCTCAATGTCACACCCATGTTACATGGGACACAATCTGACCTCACACACCAAAGTGTCCTATCAAATATGAGGATGGAGAACAACAAAGTCAAGGATATGGGGGCTGGAAGATGGATCGGTAAAAAGCACATGCTGTTTTGGAGAGGACACCAGTCTGGTTCCCAGAACCCACATCCATGAGGCAGCTCACAATTGCCTGTAACTCCACCTCCAGGGAATCTGATGGCTCTGGCCTCTGGGGGCAGCAGGTGCCTAATCTCACACACAAATTCCCACATACAAGTAGACACACATACACATAAGTTTAAACAATAAGTAAAAGTTTTTAAAAAGAGTGTCATTTGTTGTGACTTTCAAATCCACTGGGAAAGACCAAAGATTTAGACTCAATTAAAATTTAGATCAGATGAATTTATTCTTACTGCTAGCAGAGCCTTGGATTCAAACAGGGGCTAAAGGAGGGTTTATAAAGATAGATATGAGAAGTGTACCTTCCAGTTATCTATGAAATCCACAGCTGGGCAAGAAAATTGTTTTACTTCCCTTAGCTGCTTCTCTTTCCAGGTCTGTAGAGATAAAGAGCCACTTCACCCAGTCCTACAGCAATAAGAAAGTTCCTCACAGCAGGAGCCATTATCCTGCTCTTACCTCACCTGTGGGCCACTGGGTTCTCACAGGCATTCCAGGGCCAAAGGCAAAGACCCTTGCAGGATGCCTGCTACCATATTAAGTTTCTTTTGCCATCTCGGGAGAATTATGTGTAAATTATTACACAGGTCTGAGACTCTGAGGGAAATCTCTAATGACTGGGATAGAGCAGTTTATTTCTGGACAGGCAGCACAGTGTCTTCAGGTTAGGGCTGGCTGTCACATTCCCAATCATCCATTGTTTTTCTTCATGGGTCTCTTATACCAAACAATCCTATAAAATATTTGCTAGATAATAAATTTGATTGCATAGAACAAGATGCTTTCTTTTCTTTTTTTTGAGTAACAATCTGCCTCTGCCTCCTGAGTGCTGGATTAAAGGCATGCACCACTACACCTGGTTTAACAAGATGTTTTGGTGCAGAAAATGAAATTCTTTTCGATTAATCTCTGGCTATAATAGAAATGACTGTATGATCTGCCTTTACAGTTTTTCTTTTTTCTTTCTGAGATTATAATATAAGTACATCATTTTCCCCTTGTAAAACGGTGAGAGAGAGACCTTGGCAGGCCAAGGGGCCACATGGTGGGTGAGAGCCCACAGCTGGTGACAGACAGACAACATGCAGTCAGAGCTTATGTGGCAGTGTTATTGAGATAAACGGAGTAGGGGAGGGAAAAAAGAAAGAGAAATACAGAAAGAGGAAGAAGACGCAAGGACCAGTGATCAGAAGCCTGTGGCCTGGGAGTTGCCCCAGTCCAGATTCCAACTCCCAGCCTGCCAAGCACTGACCCTTCCCCCAGGGAGGGCCAGGACCACTTCCACAGGCTATTTAGGCTTGCACCAGAAAAAGGAACACGTGGTTTCAGGCTTAGTTGGGCTCCTCTCCCTGCCATGCTGTCTTGGTCCACTTGAGAGTGCCACATTTATTAAACATGGACATTTTAATTTCGTCTAATCTGGTTTGATTGGAGTTCTTGGCATTGGTGAAACAGCTTTTTTTTTTTTTTTTTTTTTTTTTTTTTTTTTTTTTTTTTTTAGATTAAACCAAACAACCAGCCTGCCTCTTCAGAAAAACAGTAGGAAAAGAGCAGGGAATGGGACATAAGTTGTCTCTCAAAGGGACATTTTACACCTGCATACATATGTAACATAGCAGCCATTTAGACCCTGGACTGGCCAGGGTACTGCCTGGGCGCATGCTACCAGGTGACAGGGGCCGTCATAATGCCTGAATTCTAATACCCCTTACCTTTAATCCTTTCAAAGTCTTTAATCTCTCCAAATCCTCCCATATTCTCTTCCTTGCTCTTTCAAATTCAGGGATTCTTTATCCATTAGTTGTTATTGTGTGTATGTTTGTACACGTGCATGCATGCACGCACACACGCTCTTAAATTTAACTATGAGACCAAAACAGGAAGGATATATCTTGCAAATTAATGAAAAACCAAAATAGGAACAATATACCTTACAAATTAATGGGAAACCAAAACAGGAACAATATACTTTACAGGTTAAGGGTTCTGTTTGCAGTTAAGAACAAGTCCCTGTTTGTCCCCTGTTAAGTCCTTGCAAGTTAAGGTTTCTATTTGTAATTAAGAAGTTTCTGGCCTGCCTGATCTCTACAGGAGCCAACAGGCAAAGAAGTCCTGTCTGCCCGCCCAACCTACACAGGAGACAGAATGAGTAGACCCAACCTCCTGAATTGCCTAGGGACCTCCACATGACCAGAACCATGGCCCCAACTCCATCATGAGGAGCAACCATCTGAGCTTTGAATCTACTGCCACCAGAGACACAGACCCAACTGCACCAACTGAAGGAAAAGATGGGTGCAAAACAAGGTAAAAAACACACTCAACATCACAAAGAGCAACATAGCACCACCAAAACCTAGTGGCTCTACAATAGCAAGCCTTGAAAACCCTAACGCAGATAAAACATAAGAAAACAACCTTAAAAATAACTTTAGGAAAATGTTTGAGGCCTTAAAGAGGAAATAAAAAATCCCTCAAAGAAGTAGAGGAAAATACAAATAAAAATTAGGAGAAATCAGCAAATCCCTTAAAGAAAACCAAGAAAAAGAAATCAAACAGGTGAAAGAAACGAGTCAAGACATAAAAACAAAAACAGAGACAATAAAGAAAACACAAACTGAAGGATATAGGGAAATGATCAGGAACCACAAATGCAAGCATAAACAGCAGAATACAAGAAATGGAAAAGAGAATCTCAGGTATTGAAGATACGTAGATTCATCGGTCAAAAAAATGTTAAATCTAACAAAAGATTAACACAAAATATCCAGGAAATATGAAACACCATGAAAAGGCCAAACCTAAGAATAATAGGGATAGAAGAAGGAGAACTCCAGCTCAAAGGCATAGAAAAAATATTCAACAAAATCATAGAAGAAAATTTTCCCAACCTAAAGAAGGATATGCCTATGAAAGTACAAGAAGTTTACAGAACACCAAATAGACTGGATGCCCCCAAAAATTCCCATTACCACATAATAAAACACTAAACATACAAAATAAAGAAAGAATATAACAGCTACAAAAGGAAAAAGCCAAATAACATATAAAGGCAGACCTCTGAGTTACACCTGATTTCTCAGTGGAAACAATGAAAGCCAGAAAGTCCTAGTCAAGTGTTATGCAGACATGATGAGATCACAGATGCTAGTCCAGACTACTATACCCAGCAAAACTTTCAATTGCTGTAGATGGGAGAAAACAAGATATTCCAGGGCAGAACCAGATTTACCCAATACCTAGTCAAAAACCCACGCCTGCACAAAATACTAGAAGGAAAACTCCAGCCCAAAGAAATCAGGTGTACCCACAAAAACACAGACAATATATGATCTCACAGCAGCAAATGCCAAAGAAGAGGAAAACACACACAATAACATCATCAACAACAAAAACTAAAATGACAGGAACTAGCAATCACTGGTAATTAAAGTCCCTTAATATAAATGGACTCAACTCACCTATAAAAAGACACAGGCTAACAGATTGGATATGAAAATAGAATTCATCCTTCCACTACATACAATAAACACACCTCAGCCTCAAAGACAGACATCATCTCAGAGTAAAGGGTTGGGGAAAAAAAGGAAAGTTTATAGCACTAAATGTCTATATAAATAATCTGGGAAAATCCCACACTAGTGAATTAACAGAACACCCTAAAGCTCTAGAACAAAAAGAAGCAAACTCTCCCAGGAGGACTAAGCGATAGGAAATAGTCAAATTAGGAACTGAAATCAACAAAATAGCCAAACTATATCTGAACTAACCAAAGATCAGAGAGACAATATGCAAATTAACAAAAATCAGAAAAGAAAAGTGGTTCTGTATGCTTCCTGCTCCTTCATAGGCATATCCTTCCTTAGATTGGGAAAGTTTTCTTCTATGATTTTGTTGAATATATTTTTGTGTCTTTGAGCTGGAAATCTTTTTCTTCTAACTCTATTATTCTTAGTTTTGGTCTTTTCATTATGTCCCAGATTTTCTGGATGTTTTGTGTTAAGAATTTGTTGGATTTAATGTTTTCGTTGACCAATGAATCTATTCCCTCCAAAACATCTTCAACACCTGAGATTCGCTCTTCCATCTCTTGTATTCTGTTGGTTATGCTTGCCTCTGTAGTTCTTGTTCATCTACTCAGATTTTCCATATCCATAAACCATAAAAAGAAGAATATATATAAAGAACTAAACTATAAAATAAACATCAAAAAATTAAATAACTCCCCCCCAAAAAATTGGGGAACAAAACTAAGAGTTCTCAAAAGATGTCAAACAAAAAAGAACACTTTTTAAATTTTAATATCATTAGCCATCCGAAAAATGATAATTAAATGCATTTTAAGTTTCATCCTGCTATAGGCAGAGATTACTCATTTGCTTCCTGACTGCCCAGATGAGAATAATCACACAGAAACTATATTAATTAAAACACTGTTTGGCAAAAACTTGTGCATATTTCTACTTAACTCTTACATCTTAAATTAACCCAATTCTATTAATCTGTTAATCACCACGGGGTTTTGGCCTACTGGTAAGATTCTGGTTGGCACCTGGCATCTTTTTCCTTTGGCAGCTACATGGCATCCCCTTTGGCAGCTAAATGGCATCTCCCTGACTCTGTGTACTTTCTCTCTGTATCTTTATTTGGATTTCCTGCCTGGATTTACTCTACTAAGCCATTGATCAAAACAGTTTCTTTAATAACCAATGGTAATAAAACATATTCACAGCATACAGAGGGAATTCCCCCCAAAATAAAGAAAGAAAAGGGGAACATAACAGCAGATATGGAAGAAATCCAGAAAATCATCAGGTCATACTTCAAAAACCTGTACTCCACAAAATTGAAAAGCTTAAAGGAAATGGGCAATTTTCTGGATAATTATCACTTACCAAAATTAAATAAGGACCAGATAAGCAAATTCTACAAGATTTTCAAAGAACTATTACCAACACTCTTCAAATTGTTTCACGCAATAGAAACAGAAGAAACACTGCCAAACACTTTTTACAAGGCTACAGCTACCCTGATAATCAAACCACACTAACACACTACTAAGAAAGAGAATGACAGACCAATCTCACTCATGAACATTGAAGCAAAAATATTTAATAAAATTACTGGCAAGCTGAATCCAAGAACACATCATAAAAATCATTCACCATGACCAAGTAGGCTTTATCCAAGAGATGCAAGGATGGTTCAACATATGAAAATCTATATACAAACTGAAAGAAAAAACAGGCACATGATCATCTCATTAGATGCTGAAAAAGCCTTAGACAAAATTCAACACCCCTTCATAACAAAAGTCTTGGAGAGAACAGGGATGCAAGGAACATACCTAAACATAATAAAGGCAATACAGAGCAAGCCATCACCAAACTAAATGGAGAGAAAGCCAAATTGATCACACTGAAATCAGGAAGACAAGGCTGCCCACTCTCTTCATATCTATTCAATATAGTACTTGAGGTCCTAGCTAGAGCAATAAGACAGCAAAAGGAGACCAAGGGGATATGAATCAAAAAAGAAGAAGTCAAACTCTCACTATCTGCTGACAATATGATAGTATACATAAATGACTCCAAAAATCTATCAGGGAACTCCTACAACTCATAAATACCTTCAGTAATGTAGCAGGATATAAGATTAATTTAAAATACAGTAGCTCTGCTTTATACAGATGATAAACAGACTGAGATAGAAATATCACCCTTTACATTAGCCATAAATAACATAAAATAGTTACTCTAACCAAACAAGTGGATGACGTGTATGACAAGAACATTAAGTCTTTGAAGAACAAAATCAAAGAAGATATCAAAAAAATGAAAAAATCACTGATGATCTTGGATAGGTAAGATCAACATAGTAAAAATGGCAATCTTACCAAAAGTAGTCTACAGATTCAATGCAATATAAAAAATCCCAGCATAATTCTTTACAGACCTTGAAAGAACAATACTAAATTTCATATGGAAAAACAAAAAGGCCAAGATAGCCAAAACAACCCTACACAATAAAAGAACATTTGGAGGCATCACCATTTCTGACTTTAAACTCTATTACAGAGCTACAGTAATGAAACAGCTTGGTATTGGCATAAAAACAGACAAGTAGACCAATGAAATCAAATCAAAGACCCTGATATTAACCCACACATCTATGTACACCTGATTTTTGACAAAGAAACTAAAAATATAAAATGGAAAAAAAGAAAGAATCTTCAACAGATGGTGCTGGCATAACTAGATGTCGACATGTAGAAAAATGCAAATAGATGCATATCTATCCCCATGCACAATACTCAAGTCCAAGTAGATCAAAACCTCAACATAAAACCAACCACAATGAACCTCATAGAAGAGAAAGTGGGAAATACACTTGAATGTATTGGCACAGGAGAAAACTTCCTAAATATAACCACAGTAGCACAGACACTAAGAGCAATAATTAATAAAGAGAACCTACTGAAACTGCAAAGCTTCTGTAAAGGAAAGGACATGGTCAACAAGACAAAAATGGCAACCTACAGAATGGGGAGAGATCTTCACCAACCCCACATTGGACAAGCGGGCTGATATCCAAAATACACAAAAAATTCAAGAAACACATCAAAAGTACACAGACCTAAACAGAGCACTCTCAACAGACAAATATAAAATGGCTGAAAGAGACTTAAGGAAATTCTCAGTTATCCTTAGCAATCAGAGAAATGTAAATCAAAACAACTCTAAGATTCCATCTTACACCTGTCAGAATGGCCAAGATCAAAAACACTGATGACAACCTATGCTGGAGGTGATGTGGGGGAAGAGGAACACTTCTGCATTGCTGGTGGAAGTGCAAACTTGTACTGCTGCTTTAGAAATCAGTATGTTTATTTCTCAGAAAATTAGGAAACAAGCTACCTCAAGACCCAGCAATACCACTTTTGGGTATAGATCCAAAGGATGCTCAATCATACCACAAGGACATGTGCTCAGCTCTGTTTATAGCAGCATTGTTTGTCATAGCTAGAACCTGGGAACATCCTAGATGTCCCTAAATCAAAAACTGGATTTAAAAAAATGTGGTACAGTTACACAATGAGTACTACACAGCGGTAAAAAACAATGACATCTTGAAACTTGCATGCAAATAAATAAAGCTAGGGAAAAAAATACTGAGTGAGGTAACTCAGTCCCAGAAAGACAAATACAATAAGAACTCTCTCATAAGTGGCTTCTAGCCATAAAGTAAAGAAAAAACTAACCTACAGTCCACAACCTCAGACAACATACACAAGAAAGAGGACCCTAAGAGAGACATACAGGAATCTACATAGGAAGGAGAAAAAGACAAGAGCTCCTGAGTAAATTGGGAGCATGGAGCTATGGAAGAGGATAGAAGAGAGTGGGAGGAAAGGAGGAGAAAAGTGTATTGTCCTTGTAAGTTCTTGTTTCTATTTGTAATTAAGAATAAATTCCTGGCCAGGCGGTGGTGTCTCTTCACAGCAATAGACACTGTATTATGTTACTTGTGTTTCTGGGGCTGACAATGTGGTGGCACTGGATAACCAACTGTGCCCTTCCTTAGGGCAGACTGTTTCTCCCATTCTCAGAATTTCTGTAGTTCATAGTGTAGGGTTGAGGCCTTGAAGACTCCAAATGCCTCCACCTCCACCTCACCCCACTCCACTTTGGTATGTCTATTATCATCCACCTTGTTAACATTTTAAGCATTAAAAACAGTGCAAAGAGCCCATATAACTGCAAATTAAATCCAGAAACCCAGTTCGTTTACTATCATCATCTATTAGAAGGTAGTGATTGTAGAATGCAAGGTTCTTTAGTCTTCCTGCTAGATAGGGATTTTGTTAATTTTATGATATTTGTTCTTCCAAGACTGACAGAAATTGGGAATTTTATCTGCTAGTCATTGTGGGCTCTGATATCAGTCAGCCTGGCAATGGCCATGGCTTGAATACAGCTTGATAGCTGGAAAGCTAGCAATTTAGAAAGACAAAAGGTGAAAGGCTTGGCTCTGGCCTTCTTTTGACTTGTAGATTGCCCAGGAAGGAGTTGCTGGCTCCAAAGCTGGTGAGATATGCAGGTGTGTGGATGAGAGGTGTGGTATCCCCGGAAAAGGATTGTGAATAGAGAATTCCTGAGGGTGGAGGAGCATTTTCAGAGGGGATTCAGAGCTTGGGAGGAGAAGAAATAAATGCATGGTCATGCTGTAAGGACAAGAAGTCCTGAGCTGCCTTTGAACGATGACGGTGTGAAAGAGTCTGATTTCTTTCTCGCGCCTCTGAGAACACATTTAGGGCAAAGCACCAATTTCTATGTTGGGGCAACAGTCCCCGACATAATGGCGCCCAACGTGGGGCTAACAACTGAACCCCGAGAAAGCCGGAGAAAAAGAAGAAATACGAAAAACAGCGTGGTACAGACAACTCAAGACCAAGAGGCAACGTGAAGGAACTTCGAGAAGCAATGAGGAGGAACCCCGAGAGACCAATGCAGACGGAGACCACGAGGAGACCGCGAGGACCGGCAGCTGAATCCGGAGAGATGAGGGACAGAGGAACAGACGGATGGAGGAGAAAGTGAGGCAGATCCGAGAACCCCAAAAACAAGGAAGAAGTGATCAGATGGGAGGAACTCGTGAAAAAAAACCAGTGGACACGTGAGTTTTGTGCGTTTAGATAACAAAACGAGACAGTAGTTTCTGGAATATAATTTGTAATTATAAACATGGGTCAAAGAAAAAACAATTGTATGGCTATGCAATTGATTGAGGACATTTTAAAAGACAGAGGAGAAAGATTACAGGAAGGGCAAATCCAAGAATTTTTAGAATTCATAGAGGAGATATGCCCTCGCTTTACTGAGCATAGGACATTAGACACGGCTGTATGGAAAGAAGTAGGGATGAGAATCCAACAGCATTATTATAATTATGGACCAGAAAACATTCTGAAAGATACGCCTTATTTATGGATGCTAATACAGGAAAGTTTGAATGTAGACTCTGACAAGCAGGAAATAGTTACATCAGCCCCATCTGAGGAGCTGCTAGATAATTTTTCAGAACAGAATAATTTCAACAGTCTAGAAAATGGTTCAGACCATAAAAGGGAGTCTTCATCTTTCTCACTAGCAGATAACAGTGATGAAAGACATAGACACGAGGACAGGGTTGAGAAAGAAATAAAAGGCTTGAGAAGAATGATAACCTCGCTATCACACAGAATAGGAACTATGCAGATACAGGAATCTTGTTGAAAGAATGATGGTTTTCCTACAGCAATGGCAGGTTTAGATCAGCCTTCAGTTCAGAGTACGCCAAAAATGAAGCAGAGGCATGACGATGATAATGAATCGCCTCTACAAGCTTGTCTCAGAAAAGCCATTGACAGAGGAGAAGAGATGCAAGGATTTCAATTATTCCCAGTTATGGAACAGAGGGATACACAGGGAAACTTAACTAGGATGCACACGCCTATATCATTCAAGTTACTCAAAGAATTGAAAACCGCTTGCGCTCAATACGGAGCAACGACATCCTTTACTCAGACACTGGTGGAAAATATGGCAGCAGAGGCTTTACCTCCAGCAGACTGGAAGCAGATAGCCAAGGCTTGCCTATCAGGAGGAGATTATCTATTGTGGAAAACGGAATTTACAGAGCAATGTCAAGCTACAGCTGAGAGAAACAGAGTCAGACAGATTCATATTTCATATGAGATGCTGGCAGGTGAAGGACGCTATACAGAGATAAGTCAGCAGTTAGAATATGATGAGGTAGCTTATGTCCAGATCAGTGCAGCGGCCAAAAAGGCCTGGAATAAGCTTCCATCGTCAAAAGAACAGACAGAGGAATTATCTAGCATAAGACAAGGACCAGACGAATTGTTTCAGGATTTTGTTTCCAGACTTACACAGGCTTCTAATAGACTAATTGGAGACTCAGAGGCGGCACAGATAATAATTAAACAATTAGCATTTGAAAATGCCAATGCTATATGCAAGGCAGCTATAAGACCTTTTAGGAAACAAGGTAATGTTGCAGATTATATCCAAATTTGCTCAGATATTGGCCATTCATATACACAGGGGATGGTGTTAGCTGCTGCTTTGCAGGGAAGGACAATTAATGATGTCTTAACTCAACAGAAAGACCTAACCCCAGGGAGAATGCAAGCTATAGGAACACCTGGAGGCTGTTTTGGATGTGGTCTTCTAGGTCATCAGATCAGACAATGTCCTAACAGGAAAACAAGCCCGAGAACTAGCAAGGGACCAGGGTTGTACAAAAGGTGAAAAAGAGGAAGACATTGGACTAGCGAATGCAGATCAAAGAGAGATAATCTAGGAAATCCCCTTTCGGGAAATGGATTCAGGCCCCGCGACAAATTTATGGGGCAGTTCAGCAACCTGTACAGCCACAAGGAGATCTATACAGGATCTCTTCAGAGCAACCCCAGGTAGCGCAGCGCTTGACCTCAGTTCAGCCATATACACGGTTCTAATGCCTGAGATAGGGATGCAAGCGCTACCCACAGGAGTCTATGGACCATTACCAAAAGGCAATGTAGGTTTGTTGCTAGGGAGAAGTAGCGCAACCTTGCAAGGGATCCTAGTAGCCCCTGGAGTTATTGATGTTGATTTCGAGGGAGAAATCAAGATAATGGCACACTTGCCAAACGGACCTTCTGTAATAAAAGCAGGTCAGAGGCTTGCACAATTAATATTACTTCCAGCTGTGCAAACCAACAATCTTAGTAAGAGAGATAAAAGAGGAGAGGAAGGATTCGGTTCATCTGATGCATATTGGGTACAAGCCATAGGCCATCAGAGACCAGAACTCATTTTGTTAATAAATGGAAAAAAAATTTCAGGTCTTCTGGACACAGGCGCGAATATTTCAGTCATAACCACCAGCCAGTGGCCTTCTAAGTGGCCCAAAACAGAGACCATTACACAGTTGCAAGGAATTGGTCAGACTAGAAATCCTGAGCAGAGTAGCAATAAACTACATTGGAAAGATGAGGAAGGCCATGAAGGAACTTTTAAGCCATATATTATTCCTCATTTACCTGTAGACTTATGGGGCCGAGACATTATGTCCAAAATGGGAGTATATTTATATTCTCCCAGCACGGCTGTTACTAACCAGATGTTACAACAAGGATTATTACCTAACCAAAGTCTAGACAAGAATAACAAAAGATCCTAATTCCAGCAGGCAGCTTTCAGAAGCTGCCAGACAGTCTCTCTCACAGATAGAGCAGGCTATACAAAAACAGCAGATAAGCTATATAGATTACAGCCAAACATGGCAGACATGTATATTGCCTACAAAGCTAACTCCTACAGCAGTTTTATGGCAGAATGGACCACTGATGTGGCTACATCTTCCT
>JAQHUG010000535.1:462018-492421 GCA_028555095.1 Dicrostonyx torquatus | reverse complement strand
CGGCGGCGGCTCGTGGCTTCTGCTCCCACTTCCTTTCTTTTCCTCCCAGAACTTCCGTTCTGTCTACTCCGCCCACCTAAGGATTGGCCTAACTATAAGCCAGGCAGCCTTTATTTAACCAATCAAAACACAGAAATACAGGTGGACCCTCCCACACTGATGAAGTGGGGATGCAAGTTCCTTGCTGGTCACAGCTGGAGACATTTCTCTGTTCCTTGCCATGTTGTCCTCTCCATGGGAAAGCTTACAACATAGCAGATAGCTCTAGAACAAGATGGGGACAGGGATGGGGAGAGAGACAAGTACAATATGGCTTTTTAACAATCTCAGATATGACAGTTGGTCATTCTTGCTGTGTTCTTTATTATTAGAACTAAATAATGAGGCTTGACACACACTCAAGGCAAGGGAACTGCCCAGGGGCATGAAGATCAGAAGCCAATCCAGTGGCTACCAAGCACAAATTAATGAAAAGTTGTGCAAATTCTTCTTACAACTCTTCTCTCCTTTATATGCATAGACAGCAACTCTTTTTCTTGGCCCAAAAGAAGCTGCTTTGACAAAAAGCATGTCTTCCAAGATTGCTGCAAGTATGTTCTAATATGATTGATGCCTTACATAGTCCCATTCCAGTTATATAATTACCTAGTTATTGGTCTGCCTTAAGCACCTTCTATAAGCCCTGTGAAGGCATTGTCCTTGTCTCGTGATCCCAGACCTGAGCAAAGGACTGAAAAAAGAAAAGTACAAAAATACAAAGTAAATGCTTACATAATTTATTAAATGAGTCTTCTCAAAATAAGGTATTTATGTCTTTCTTCTTGTTAAAACTCATCAACAACTCTTGTTACAAAGAAGATAGAACCCAGACTCTTAGAAAACCAGTCAACGTCCTGCCTAGCTGGGCTTACCCAGTCTTGCACTCTATCATCCCAAGGTGTACATCTCCACATCATCTCTGAACCTAACTCATCTTTTCGTGTCTTTAGCCCTCTGCATCATAGGTCCCGCTCTGTGTCATATTTCTCAAATCCCCAGTCATCTCTCAGTAGGGATATTTTCTGAAGTACACTCCAGTGGTCTCCAGCTTGGTCCACCAACTTCTTCAGGTTGTTTACTCTATGTTGATCTTATACCCAACTGCTTGCACAAATATCTTCCTGACAAGAGCATGAACTGCTTCAGAGTATGAGTTGCGTGTTACATCCTCCATGGCTTTTATAAAGTAACTCTGCTGTGTCTATGTGAAAATGAATAGCTGGATACTAACATAAACATAGACTAAAGATCCCTCCTTGTCTCACTACAATCTGAAGACAATCTCTCCTAGACCCATGCTTTTAAATCGAATGCAACTGCAAGTTTATATGTCTTCAGTCATCAACTTCATATAACTAAATTGTGTGCTATATTTTAAAGAGTGTGTTTTATTACAAAGTTTGGTATTATGTTGTTCAGGGTTTTCTTTTCTTATACCTGTCTTGATATAGTGTGACTTTTGCCTGTGACTTTTAGGGTAAACTCTTTACATCACAGTGTGCTTTGGATTTTCACACAAACTATCAATTCTTGTATGTGTAAAATACAAAGGGCCTGGGTCAGAGCCTGCTCCAACAAATCAGCTAGGGTACTTGGAAGGGGGCACAAATTTGAGGAAATGGCAAATGAAGAAACTGAAACACAGGATAGATCCGGGAAATCTGTTGGCCAATACCAAACAGTCCAGTTTATTTCAGAACTTGTTTTTACACATATTAAAGGCAGAAGTCAGAACAGAGCAGTCAGTTAGCCTCCTCTCTGAACTGTCCTAGGGAAAAAGCGCAAGCAGATTCACCATCTACCATGTGAGTTATGCTAGCAGTGAGCAGTTTCTTTTTCTATCTGGATGTACCTTCAGCTAGCACTCATCAGTCTGTCTCAGTAGATCATGTGTTCATTCCCACAGGCTTAATCAGAGCTTTCTCATGGCTCTCAAATGACTTGGAAGTCAGAGAAGACTCCCGATGGAAACTGAGTCATTTGTGGGCCACCACAGGCCCAGTAAGGAAGAAATAAAATCAACACAGAGGAACTGTCATACCAAGAAGTTTGATGTCATTTCATTCAGAACTGCAGAAACAAGGCTGTTTCTTGAAATATACTTGAATACATTTTAAAGAGCAGCAAGCACAGTGAGAATCCTTGGACTCACAGTGCTCAAAACATTTAGTAATTAATAAAGTAAGCCATGCAGTGTGGCTCCTCCCCCAGCTTGGGTGTTTGAATACCGAAGCTGAACCTTTTATTTTGTTTCACTAATTTTCTTTGCATTTGATATCTCCCAATACCACAGAGAGGGGAATCTCAATAAAGATTATCCAAATTTTATTATCAATTAAATGAAATGAGAATTAAGGTTCTCTTTCCAAGATAACAAATGGCAGCAGTATGCACGAGAGCTCATGTTTGGATGCCCTGCTGTGGAATCAAACTGCCTGTATCTAGCCTCAAGTCTACTATTAGCTATTCTACAATCTTGGTTTAATTTAATTGCCAGACGCTTCTATCTCGTTTTTTGTCCACAGAAGTAAAAATACATCTCATGGGTTTTGTAGGACAATCATCTATATTCTGTCAATTATATTTTAAATAAACGTTGATTGGCTGATAGCCAGGCAGGAAGTATAGGTGGGAAAACCAGATAGGAAATAGAGGTGGGGCGATGAGAACAGGAGTATTCTGGGAAGAAGGAAGCTCTTTCGGCAGTCCTTCCCAGACCACGGAAGAAGCAAGATGTGACCTACCCTACCGAAAAAGGTATCTAGCCATGTGGCTAACATATAGTAGAATAATGGGTTGGTATATGTCATAAGAGTTAATACAAAGCCTGAGCTAATGGGCCAATCAGTTTTAACCTAATGTAGACTCTCTGTGTGATTTTCTCTGGGACTAAACGGCTGGGGGACTAAGCAGGACAGAAACCCCGACAAGCAGGCCCTCATGTTTCAGGTTTTGTTAAATGTAGGTAAGCTATAACTAAATGAGTTATATGGAAATTATCAGTCCCCTTCCACAAGTCCTTGGAAAGTCAACTAGTAACCCAGGATAACGGTACTGCCTTCTAAAGAACATCTGGAATTGAGAAATGGCTGAGCATTGCAGTCTACTGTGAAATAACAGCATCCACTGTCAGTATCAGCTACTGACATGTTTTTCAGAGGAAATTCAAATGGACTAAATGCTTCCAACATGACTCAAGGAGTAAAACATGTCAGAAAGGATGATGAGATTCATCCTTTATACATCATCACTGCACCTTTGTGTGCCATAAACGCTGGCACCCATGCAGTCACCACTGGCAGGACTTTGAGCACCATACTCTTAACAAGGGATGAAGCATGCAGTAGGTAGTCCACCTAATCCCATAATATCCAGACCAATGTCTCGCAGACAGCACAGACCACATTCCAGAAAAGATGTGATCAGCAAATGTCTCTGAGGGATCCAAGGATTCCTTTTGGGTTATTATCTTTCCAAAAGTGAAGATAAATCTTCAGTTAAATAGAAGATGGATTTTTGTATTCAAACAATACAATAAAAAACTGCAACGTACTTTGTGTAGTTTCAAACTCATAACTTAGAGACCCAGTAGGGAGGATTTCTGGGTCTTACAATTTTACAGTTCTGTAGGGTTTTTGGGGGGTTTTGGTTTGTTTTGTTTTGCTTACTCTTTGGGGGCCTGCCATCCAGTTTCCAAATAAATACACAGAGACTTATCCTTACTTATGAATGCCCAGCCTTAGCTTGACTTGCTTCTAGCCAGCAACTTTTCTAACTTAAACCATCTCATTTCTCTTTAACTACATTTGCCTCTGGGCTTTTACCTTTCTTTATTCTATATATTTCTCTTTCCTTCTTACTCCATGACTGGTTGGGTGGCT
Organism: Dicrostonyx torquatus; assembly: GCA_028555095.1. NCBI lineage: Eukaryota > Metazoa > Chordata > Mammalia > Rodentia > Cricetidae > Dicrostonyx > Dicrostonyx torquatus. The sequence continues at coordinate 488,501 of JAQHUG010000535.1, read as the reverse complement.
GGGGGGTTGGCCCCTAGAATCCTCCACTTCTCTTCCTTCTTCTATTTATTCTCTCTGCCTGGTAGTCCCTACTATTTCTCTCTTCTGCCTAGCTACTAACCTTTCAGCTCTTTATTAGACCAATTACATATTTTAGCCAAAGTAACACAGCTTTGCAAAGTTAAACAAATGCAACATAGAAGAATGGAACACATCTTTGCATCATTGAACAAGAATTCCACAACATAAACAAATGTAACACACTTTACATTAATATTCCATAACACAGTTTCTTCCTTCAGAAATATCCTTTCTGTTCAAACACCAACAGCTCCCCACTCACCCTGGACATTTTTACACACCATAGTCATTACCTCATCAAACCATTATCTGTCAGCCTTTGGTGTAATTACAGTTTGAGTTGTTAAATCTCATTGAGTTTTTCCTTCAAGGCAGGAGCTACTTCCTACTGGTGCTTTTCTAATTCCTTTCTTCTTAAAACAAATGGATACATAGTACACAGTGGATAGAGCACAATAAGTAGTTTTTCTACTGCTGGATTTGTTTATGCCATTGAGTGAGTGTATCACTAAATAACTAAAGCATAGTAAAACTAATGTGTGCCCCATATCTTATAAAAATGGTATACCATCTGTGCTCTGAGGTCATTGCCTTGAGAGAAGTGATCATCAGGAAAGTGATTGTTGTCCCACTGTTGTGTAACAGTTCTTTTTTTCCAGGATTCAAACATTCCATTTTGCAGGGATCTCCTTAAACAGAAAGGTAAATAACTTAAAATTGCTTCAGGAAGTCCCTGAAACTGATCAGATTTACCAGGCCCTTCTCTTCCCAAGTAAGTAATAAAACTACTGAGAATCGCTCCCAAACAAAGAAGACTCAGACAAGGCAAGCTGAAAAAAGACTCTGAAGCTAGCCCATCTGCCTAAAAGAAACAAAAACTAGGTAGGCTGCGTATAAGAGGTTTAGAACAATGAAATCCTTTGGGAAGACACTCTTCAAGCTGTTGAGCTACCTGCAGGTTGTACAGTGTGCTCCAGGTTTCCAGCATTTGTGGTAGAGTGACTTTTGGTGATGTAGCTGTTTTTGAGTCATTTCTGCTCCAGTAATTAACCTTTCACCCATATTCCTTTAAGTAACTTCAAATAAAACTCATTGAATATGTAGAAGAATGCAAATAGATCCATATCTATCACCATGCACAACCTTTAGTCCAAATGGATCAAAGACCTCAACATAAAACCAACCACACTGAACCTCATAGAAGAGAAAGTGGAAAGTACCCTTGAATGGATTGGTTCAGGAGGCTACTTCCTAAATATAACCCCAGTAGTACAGACACTGAGAGCAATAATTAATAAAGGGGACTTACTAAAACTGAGAGGCTTCTATAAAGCAAAGGACACAGTCAACAAGACAAAATGGCAGCCTACAGATGGGATAAAATCTTTACCAAGCCCATATCAGACAGAGGACTGATATTAAAAATATAGAAAGAAATCAAAAAATTTGACAGCAAAAAACCAAATAATCCAATAAAAAATAGGGTACAAAGGATCCAACTAAATTCCAGTTCCCTTCATGGAAATAACTTGAGATTCTACCCAGGGAGTGGTTTGCCTACAGAGTGTTTTGGTCTAGGGCACAAGCATGACTTGGTGACTTGTTTTGTTCTAGCAACAGAATGTTTAACTATGAATGTAGCCCGTGACTTTCAATTGGTATGTTCATTTCCTTGTATCATGTTAGTGCAGTTTTTTTTTGTCTCACTCCTATCTTTTGGGATCAAGGGTATTTTAAGCAGTTGGAAATTAAACATGGGTGAATTTTCAGTACCCACTGACAAATTCACTCCCAATACTATCCTAAAAAAATGGGGTATAGTCCTAAACAGAGAACTATTAACAGATGAATCTCAAATGGCTGAAAGACACTTAAGGACATGCTCAACATCCTTAGCCATCAGAGAAATGCAAATCAAAACAACTCTGAGATTCCATTCTAAACTTGTCAGAATGGCCAAGATCAAAAACACCGATGACAGATTTTGCTGGAAAGGATATGGAGTAAGAGGAAGACTTCTTCATTGCTTGTGGGAGTGCAAACTTGTACAACTGCTATGGAAATCAGTATGTTGATTTCTAAGAAAATTAGGAAACAGTCTACCTCAAGACGCAGCAATACCACTTTTGGGTATATACCCAAAGGATGCTGAAACAAACCACAAGGACATGTGCTCAGCTATGTTCATAGCAGCATTATTCATAATATCCAGAATCTGGAAACAACCCAGATGCCTTTAAACTAAAGATTGGAAAAAGAAAATGTGGTACATTTACACAATGAGTACTACACAGTAGAAAAAAATGGCTTCTTGAAATTTGCAAGAAAATGGATAGATCTAGAAAAAATCATATTGAGTGAGGTGACCCAGTTCCAAAAAGACACTTAACTCATAAGTGGCTTTTAGTTGTAAAGTAAAGAAAAACCAGCCTACAGGCCACAACCCCAGAGAACTTAGACAACAAAGAGGACCTTAAGAGAGACACACATGGAACTACATAAGAAGGAGTAAAATACAAGATCTCCTGAGTAAATTGGAAGCAAGGAGGTTATGAGAGAGAGTAGAAGAAGAGAAGGGAGGTAGGGAGGGGAGCAAACAGAAATGTATAGCTCAATAAAAATGAAGAAAATTAAAATAACTCACTGGTTCACCCAGTTGGACTGTGGTGGTATCCATATTTCTGTCTCTTGTGGATTCCCTATCTAGGATGAGTAGATGAGTGTGTTGCATCTCCTCTGGTAAAATTTTGTCACAACTACTAAGAATCATAAAAATGAGTCCTTTCCCTCAAAGTGTCCATTTTCTGTTTATCTTTATGGATTAGTTTTTTAACATGGCTCCAAATTTGAATCAGTATTTTCTCTCTCCAACTCCAGAGAAGCTGAAAAAGTTTTCCATAGATGTAGATATAGATAATGAACATGGGCGGGAGGAGGAAAAAGAGGAGGAGGAGGATGCAGGGATTGGAGGGAGGGATGGAGAAGAGAGAAAGAGAGAGAGGCAGGAAACTAACTTAAAGGACAGCTTTCATAATTTTAGAGACAAATTGAAATGAATATATGTTATCTCTAAAGAAAATGGTTTCTGAAAAAAAGGAATACAACAGAACTTGAACTCCAGGGTTTTTTTTCCCTCGGAATCTTTCTCATGAAAAGAAGTTAGGAAGAAATATTAACAATTTCAAAAATTCAAAATCTACATAGTGGGAGTCATTGCAGAGACTGGAATGTTCTCAGTTTGGGTCTTGTCTTGCTGTGGCTTCAACCCTTTCCAGAAGTACAATGTTTGAGATTACTGATAATCTGAGAACAGTATCTAGAGAAAAGTCCAAAGTTAGACAGAGATGTAGCATGGGCTGTCTGGGAAAGTGATGATAACATGCCATAACCCTATCTAACACCAAGGCTCAGGGAACAGTGTGGAAGAAGGGGCAGAAAGAACATGAAAACAACAGGATGTGGAGGGGTGCTGTGAAACATTGTTTATAGTAGGTCATGTGACCGCTGTTCACATGAAGTCAGAGAGCTGCAGTTGCCTGCACAAGATCAAACTTGCCAAAAGTCTACCATGTAGGACAGGTCTCAAGAAGCCCTGCTCCTAGCTGAGAAGTTATTGGCAGCTGACGGCTGCTAGGGCAGATTCGGATTCGGACATTTTTCTTACATGATGTAGTCACTGGTAAGCTTCCCATGCTCCAGTAAAAAAAACTTCACCTACATTCCTGCAGGCAACATTAAGTAAAATTAATAGCATATATATGCACTCGTTTACGTTCATGTTCACACATGCACACATGTGCACACACACGGTGAAAGTAGGAAAGGAATTTGTTAGAAAGAAGGTAATGTGAATGAACATACACTACAGGCACATATAAAATTATTAACGAATATTTCCTAAATACTTTTAGGGTCTGGAGAGATGGCTCAGTGGTTAAGAGCATTAGGTGCTCTTCCAGAGGACCAAAACTCATTTCTCAGCATCCACAGTGTGGCTCACAACTGTTTATAACACAAGTTCCAGGGCCTCCAGGACACCAAGCACACATGTTGTACACAGTTTTTTATGCAAATAAAACACTCATACATATTAAATAAATAAATATTTAAAATAATAGGTAGTACATTGGCAACTGTCTTTAGAAGAGTCCACACCCCTCTTTCAAATGTGCCTTAATCTTTTGCTGGGTTTCCTTCTTTCTATATTTAATAAGTTCCAACTCTGCTTCAGAGAGAGAGAGAGAGAGAGAGAGAGAGAGACCACTGTTTTCTCTTAATGATCCTCATGACTAATTCAGAATTTAAATACTGGAAGTATTTTCATCCCTATTTCCCAAAAGGACTAACCTAAGGATGAGGAGAGAAACCTAGCCTTTAAAACAAAACTAACAGTATAAGGCATGAAGTTAAAGAATAGCAAACCTAGATGCCCCTCAGCTGAATAGATAAAGAAAATGGGGTACAGTTACACAATGGAGTATGACTCAGTGGTTTAAAAAAATGACACCTTGAAATTTACAGGCAAATGGGTGGAGCTAGGAAAAAAACATCCTAAATGAGGTAACCCAGACCCAGAAAGACAAACACGGCATGTACTCACTCATAAGTGGATGTGAGACATAAAGCAAAGGATAACCAAGCTACAGTCCACAACCCTGGAGAAGACCAGAAACAAGGAGAACCCTAAGAGGGACATACATGGATCTCCCCAGGAAGGAGAAATAGATGAGAATAGGAAATTGGCAGCATGGGAGGAGGCGGGTTGGGGAGTGGGGAAGGGAGGAAGGGAGGAGGACATGCAGGATCAGGAAGGTCCAATTGAATAAAGGACAGAGAGAGAGAACAAGGAAAGAGATACTTTGAAAGAGGGAGCCCTTGTGAGGTGAGTGAGAAACCAGGCATTAGGGAAATTCCCAGGAATCCACAAGGGTGACCCCAGCTAAGAATCTAAGCAAAAGCAGAGAGGGTACCTTAACTGCCCTTCACCTGTAATCAGATTGATGACTACCTTAATTGTCATAGAACCTTCATCCAGTAAGTGATGGAAGCAGATGCAGAGATCCGTATTAGCACTGGGGTTGAGCTCCTGAAGTCCAGTCATAGAGCGGGAAGAGCAATATTATGAGCAAAGGGACCAAGACCACGATGGGGGAAACCCATAGATACAACTGACCTGAGCAAGTGGGAGCCCACTGACTCTGGACTGACATCTGGGGAACCCTCATAAGACAAAACTAGGCCCTCTGAATGTGGGTGACAGCTGTGCAGTTTGGTCAGTGAGACCACTTTGTGGAGCCACTAGCAGCATAACCATTTCTAGTGCATATACTGGCTCTTTGGAGCCCATTCCATATGGAGGGATACCTTGCTCAGCCTAGATACATGGGGGAGAGCCTTGGTTCTGTCTCAAGTGATATGACAGACTTTGTTGACTCCACATGGAAGGCCTTAGACTCTCTGAGGAGTAAATAGGGGTGGAGTGGGGAGAAAGTGGAGGGAGCAAGAAGATGGGAGGGAGAGGGACCTGGGATTTGTATGTAAAATAAGATTGTTTTAAAAATAAAAAAGAAAGAAAAGAGTAACAAATCAATGCCATATCAGCTCCCATTTTCTCATGCTGCATATGTTCAACACAGGATTTCTACCCAGCAAGCAGTAGAGGATTGTTTAGAATGTTTCTTGTGTTTGGACCAAAAACAATTTCATTATCACTCTCCTCAAAGCATCCTTGAGTTCTCTGTTTCTCATGCTGTAGATCAAGGGGTTCAGCACAGGAGTGATGAATGTGTAAACCACAGATACTACCTGGCCCCGCTCAGGAGAGTAACTGGAGCTGGGACACAAGTAGATGAGGCTTCCACATCCATACTGCAGGAGGACCACAGTCAGGTGGGAGGAACAGGTAGAGAAGGCTTTGTGCCTCCCCTCAGCTGAACGGATCTTCAGGATGGCATCTACAATGAAGACATAGGACAGAGCGATGAGGAGGAAAGGGATGGTGAGGACGATGACACTGACCACAAACAGAGTGGCCTCGTGGACATGGGTGTCTGCACAGGCCAGTCTCATGACAGGGAGGACATCACAGTAGAACAGGCTGATTTCCTTACTGCTGCAGAAAGGCAGCCGGAAGATGAGCACGGTCAACTGCATGGCCAAGATGAACCCCAGCAACAGGGACCCCAGGGCCAGCTGGACACACAAGTGCCAGCTCATGATGAGGGTGTAGCGCAGAGGGTGACAGATGGCCACAAAACGGTCATAGGCCATGACGGCCAGCAGGATGCAGTCAGCACTGCCCAGGAAGATGAAGAAGAACATCTGGGCACCACAGCCTGCCAGGGAGACCACAGTTCTCTCTGCGGACAGGACGCTGGCCAGAGTCAGTGGAGCTATGGTAGAAGAATAGAAGATCTCCAGGCTAGCCAGGTTCGCCAGGAAGAAGTACATAGGGGTGTGGAGACACCGATTGGTCCAGGTGGTGAGGACGATGGACATGTTTCCCCCGATGCTGACAAGGTACATCATGAGGAAGACCACAAAGATCAGCATCTGTACCTCGGGGAGTCTGGAGAAGGGGCGGAAGTGGAAGAGGACCATCCCAGTCTGATTTCCTTCTTCCATGTACTTAGTGCATTGGGACTGCTACTGGCACACGTGACACCCCTGATGATAGGCAGAATGCTCCTGGAAGATACTTGTCATTATTTTCACAGGCTTTGAGCACAGCATTTTCTACTGACCCTTAAGGCCATCACATTTTCCCATAAGCCTAGGTAGCACGCTTTCTTTTCTTCTGCACAGATAGTTCTCTCGGTCCCTCTTGCTTTGTCTGGGATCCTGTCTCATAAGCTATTTGCTCAGCCTCCTATATCTAGTACTGTTTTCCATTCTATGACAACCTTAACATAACATAACATAAATCAGTCATGTCAATGTTATGTCATCCTTCAGAGCCTCTTGCTATGCCTGATGGCCTATGCCTGTAATCCCAGCAGAAACAAGAGGATCAAGAATTTAAGCTCTTCTTCAGCTAAGAGTGAGTTTAAGGCCAGCCTGAGATAAATGAAACTTTGTTTCAAAAACAATTAACAAATGTCCCCTTTCCATAACAACTTTCTCCCACTTTCTTTATTCATTTGTTGGTTTGTTGGTTTGTTTTGGTGTGGATTCGTTTTTTGGAGACTGGGTTTTTCTGTGAGGCTCTAATTGACCTCAGACTCACTCTGTAAGACCCAGCTGGCTTCCAACTCACAGAGATTCACATGCCTCTGTCTCCTGAGTGCTGGGATTAAATACCTACACAACCACCACCAGGCCCATTTCCTATTCTTTAGCTCAAGCAGTCTATTATTTTGGATTTCTCTGCTTCTTGAGACCATCTTACTGAAGGGTATCAAGGACTTCCCAATTCCTGAAACAAACAGGTTGTTTTGACATCTCTGTTACATCCAAACCTGTTGGAAATTCCTTACTCCTGGTTGCAGTGAAACTGGTCCATTCTCCCACCTCCCTGCACATGATTCAGGCAAAGCATTTTTGGCTACTCACCAGCTGGCCTCAGATCCATGCTCTAACTTCCCAGACACTGTAGGAGTCTCTAAGGACTACATAAGATGGGTCTCTCACACTCTGGCTTCTTACTGTATTGGATCAAAGAGAGGAACAGGCTGGAGAATAAAAGAGAGACAGAACATCCATCCCTCACACAGGATGCCACATCCTCCTCTGTCTGGCCTGGTGCAGCATAATAGCAAAGTCTAACTCCTAAATCAAGAGTGAGCCTGGCCAGTCCTGGAGTTCTGATCTCTTGAACAACTACCCTCCTCTCTATTGAACAGCATAGCAAATGGAAAAGGAATGAGACACTTTTGTCTTAAACAGGAGTCTCAAGAGGGAAGGAATTGGTTTTTTTCTGACCTTACTGACAGGGATTAGCACACAAAGCCCAAAACACGTATTTTCATCTTATGCCCACACGTTGCTTCTAACATTTTTGTAGTGGGTGTTGTTTTCAACAGTAGGTGCACTTAAGTCAAGTCACCTCATTTTACATGGATATTGCTCTGAATTAGGGGCATAAATGAGTCACAATGGAAAAATGGGAAACACCATACAGAACACAGTACAAGATTCAAGCTATTCATCTTAGCTTGTAAAAGTTAATTGCACTAGGAGCCCAAAGCATAGTTATGGTTGATTACGTTGCCTTTTTTTTTTCAAGGTCAGTTAATTCTAAACAAGTTGAATACATAACGTGTAAGCAGAACGAGTGCTTAGTTCTAAATGATCTCGAAGCATATTGCCTTGTTAGCTTGGTTGCAGTTTTGGTGAAGCCTGACTTGTAGAGGTAAGCTACAAGAGGCGTTTCTCCATAAAGTCACTCTCACATCTGTCCTTCTTCCCTTGGTTTGGTGACCACGGCTCTGAGTTAGCCGACTATCTGCCATAGCTGGGATTGCCTAGGTTTCAATGATGTTCCTCTTCCCTGTTACTTGAGGCTCAAGGGTAGAAAAAGTTTTCCATAGTCATGGGCCTTGAGTGCCTCATCATCCCTCATGGGTTCCTTGAATTCTGCTCTTACCTCCGTAAATGAGCCCAACACTAATTCCAATCTTCAATGGATTACAGCAGATTGTAATGCACAACTAAAGAATTCTTAAAGAGCCGGGTGGTGGTGGCGCATGCCTTTAATCCCAGCACTCGGGAGGCAGAGGCAGGCGGATCTTTGTGAATTCGAGACCAGCCTGGTCTACAAGAGCTAGTTCCAGCACAGGCTCCAAAGCCACAGAGAAACCCTGTCTCGAAAAAACCAGAAAAAATAAAAGAATTCTTAAAGAAGAAAAGGGCCTGTGTTTTAAATTTTTTAAGCTTTCTTAATTGAATTTTTCTGATGATTGTAATAGTAGAAATGAATTTCACTGTAAATTTGCATAGTTAATAAGTTAGACCTACAGAAATACACAAACATAAACAATCTAGTAAGTATGCATATAAAGAGCCGGGTGGTGGTGGCGCACGCCTTTAATCCCAGCACTTGGGAGGCAGAGGCAGGCGGATCTCTGTGAGTTCGAGACCAGCCTGGTCTACAGGAGCTAGTTCCAGGACAGGCTCCAAAGCTACAGAGAAACCTTGTCTCGAAAAACCAAAAAAAAAAAAAGTATGCATATAATCACCCAACATTACTATCCTATTTCCTGTGGAAGTAAAAATGGGCATTGTTCTTTCTCTAAAGAATCAACCCTTGTCTTTGTTCAGTATATTTTTTACAAATCACTGTTTATCCCATTCTCCACAATGGAAAGGAACCTTACATGTTTGGCACATGTGCAAAGGTCATGACATGTTTCTCAGACAGGAACATAGTAAATATAGGGAAAGACACATTCTTCTGGAGATGTTCCTGACACCTTACATGGCTTCATTGTTAATTCAGAGAACATGGTACACAGCAGTATTTTTCTGTCTGCCGTGGCAGCTTAGATGCTTTTGAACTGACTGTCTGCATCCGACCCTGTCCAAATGCCGGTGTTAAACTCTGCAATGTGGTGCTGTTGGTTAGTGTGGAGAATGGGGTAAACAGTATTCCTACTATGTGCAGCTTTTCCTAAAGTATTTGCTGTATTTCAGCATTCAACAAGCCAGTCTTTTTATAACATGACTCCTTGCCTACGTTCCAAGAGATGTTGTTCCCCAAGACTTTTACCTCTGTGCTGTCATCTGATGAATCCTTACCTCTGGACAGGGTTAGAATATGACAGGCATCATGGCAGATCTGTTTTGCTCAGCACTTTCCAAGAGCATGCTATTTTGTGAGTGCTGTGAGAACACACACTCCCCACCCTCTCTGTGCAAGATTTATAATGATGCACACGATTTGCATGAGACCTTTGGTCTTCATAGTTAAACACAAAGAGGACAATTGGTGACCAAAAAGAGAACCCTTGTACCTAACAGGAGTCTCATCTCTCCTTTGGTGATGCATTCACTTCTGTGTTTGTTTGGAGCTATTTCTCCATGACTCTGAGATCCCTAAGGACAGCAATTGACTTTGAGTTTTACTCATGCCCACCGCTGTAATCAGTGACTGGTACTCTATAAATGTATACCCACTCATAGTTTGAAGACTTGCTGAGTGACAGCTAGTGAGAGGGCTCAGCAGGTAAAGGCACTTGCCTCCAAGACTCGTAACCTGAGTTTAATCCTTGTGTCCCTCATGGTGAAAGGAGAAAACCCAACTCCCACGAGATGCATACATGCACATTTGTGCACATACACAATAAGCAAATAAATGTAAAGAAAATACTTACTGAGTGAGATTTATAGGGGCAGTGATGCCCAGTGTCTATGAAAAAGATCACCTTCATTTCAGCTCCCAAATTCTACTCAGCTACTCCTTTTGTGGGGAGAAAAAAAGATCTATTCTCCACAAGTATTTTCAAGTGTTAAATCTATTGAATGAAAACTCTGTGCTAAGAAGATATTCTAATGAAGTACTCTATAAACATGAAACCAGGTGCATACATATGTAGTGTAGTTTCTTTTTTGTAATATTTGTAATATGCTGTGTATGTGTGTGCTATGTGTGTGTCTGAATATATATATATATATATGTACCCATGTGAAAGCAAGAGCCTACGGAGGTTAGAAGAAATCATCAGATCCTCTGGAACTATAATTGTGGGCAGTTGTGGCCCACCCTGTGCTGCCTGGGAACTGAACCTGGGTCTTCTGCAAGAGAGTAACCACCCTCAATTGCTGAGCAAAGAAACCCAGTGGCTTCTTTCCTAAAATCAAAACAGAGCAAACACTAACACAAGACAACATCACAGGCATTTTGTTGGGCACGGGTGTGACCAACCATTATGTCACTATGACAATCTCCATGCTTCAGAAGTGGAAGCAGTCCTTATTACATAATGCTGGCTGAGAAAATAAAGTTGCATGCATCACGTGCCCAGCCAGCACCAGTCACATCAGCACTCTGAAGGGAAACTACAAACTCAGTAGTGTTTTTGAGAGAATTGGGACATTGATAGTTCTTCCTGACTTTCTTTATTTTGATTCTATATATTTAAATATAAAAATATTGCCTTAAATTCACATTTAAGATGCCTAAGACTCAAATTCTCAGTGAGTTTCATCTGTTATAGAAGTGATGCTTGTCTTTGTTCCCACTGCACACATGGCTCTACCAGCACACACTTCTTTTGCTTTTATTAAAGTCATTTGATTTGATTTTGTTATAATTTTCATGTTGAGACTCTTTTTGTTTGCTTGTTTGAGTCATTGTTTTGTTTTGTTTTAGCAGGGAATAAAGCACAAACTAGCCGGTAACTCAATATGTAGCCCAAGATTACTCCAATTTTTTGGGAGATCCTTAGGCTCCCAAGTGCTGGTATTGCAGGGACAAAGCACTATACCCTGCTTATCTTTTCTCAAGTCATGTACTGAGTCCAGGCTCCAGCAAGTTCCAGGACAGCCAGGTTATATGGAGATCCTGTCACCAAAAAAGGAGGAGAAGGAAGAAGAAGTAGGGAAAATAAGGGGAGGGAGGATAAGAACAAGGAGGATGAGGGAGACGTTGACTAGTCATGTAGCTGAGTCTGGTCTTGAACTCAAGATTCTTAATTGTCTATTGGTTGCTGAGATTACATGTATGTACCACACTTCCAGAGTTACAGCATATTTCTATGAATGGGCATACATATGACATCCTGCTTAACCATGATCGCTATACAATTTGTTGTTTCCCTTTTGGGTTAGCTGCTATGATACTCAAAATAAGCTCTGTACTCAAGTATTGAACATTCCTTAGCCCAGAAATTCTCAACCTGTGGTCTCAATCTCTTGGGGGTCAAATGACCTTTCACAAGGGTCACCTAAGATCATTGGAAAACACAGATATTTACATCACAATTCATAATTAATAGCAAAATTACAGTTACGAAGTATCAAGGAAAAAATTTTTATGGTTGGAGGTCACCACAACATGTGGAACTATATTAAAGAGTTGTAGCATTAGGAAAGTTAAGGACCACCGCATTAGCCCAAAATTATCATTAAATGGTTATTTCAATTATTTTACTTTTATCACATACAGTTTTTTTGAGGATTTATTTCAAATACTCTATTTTTAAAACATTTGAGATATGATAAAATAAGAAATAAATCTTACTGTTTCTAGTTGGAGGCATCTGAGAATGCTATTTCTCTTTAATACTTTGTGCTTGCTCCTATAATGGCTGCTACCCAACAAAGCCCAGAAACATAGCTGGTCATTATTATTCCTGTCTACAGTCCACAAATAGAAAGAACTTCATAAAAATAAAAAACTTACCCTTGTGATATTTGTCTCCATCTAAGACATTGATGAGTGGAAAAAAAACTCCCCACATAAGTGACAAATCTGGAGACTCCTCATTAGCTAGAGGAGGTAGACTGATCTCTAACTTATCTGTGATCAACACCAGAAAGCCCCTCTCAGGAGATGCCAAGGTCAGGAGCATTCATAGACCAGTCCCAGGGTCTAGAACACATAGCAGCTCAAAAAGGTCTCCTCTGTCTCCTTCCTTTTTCTGTCTGGGGGACCTGGCACCACATTCTCAACCCAAGGCTGATTCAGCCCCAAACTGTGGTCCTCCTAATGGTTTTACAACCACAGAGCTCAACCTGAGAGTCCCCCTTCCTCTAAGGACAGCACACATTTCTGTATGCCAGCTCTTCCCCACTGCCCCTTCACCAGGGAAGAAAATGGGACCTGGGGATTTGTGGAGTTGAACTCCGGGTTGCTTCTCTGTTCTCACTCTTCATCTTATTTCTGCAGAATTCCCTGCCCATTTCGATTCTACTGAGCCCCAGGAGACTGACTTGGCATTCAGCTGGACCAGCCCCAGTAGGTCTTTAAGCACAAAAAGGAATTGTTTGGGGATACAATCTTGTAAACTGGTTTAATTGCTACTAGATTTGGCTGTGTCTTCATCATGAATTTGTTTTCATTCTGTCTGTGTAACAGAAATGGGCAAGATGTTCATATCTTTCCTAAATTATACAGAAGGCAGGATTTGGTGCTTCTCCACATACTCCCTCTAACTCTCAATTATTTTCGCTACATCCTTATCATTTTATGTTTGCTTAATTAAATATGTGTACTAAGAAAATACCCCTTATTAAAATCTTCACAAAGAAAAAAATCCATTCATTCCCTGGCAGGTAATAGCACTCTTCATTCATCATCTGGCCTATCTTCCAGAATCAGACTCTCAGAAATTCAGAAGTGACAATGACCAATACATTATTTTCACCCAGAGTACTCTTCAAATTCTCCCTTGATTCACTGAGTAGTTCTAGATCACCCCACCATTGCAACTTCCTTTTCCCTAAAAGAATGTCAAACCACAGCCTGCCTGCAAATTTCACTTTAAAATCCTAGTTTTCCTGCTTCATCCAGAAGTCATATGTTATAAAAAAGAAAGGTGTGGGATACCTTTGTTGAGTTGTCAACAAAGGGGGAGAACCACAGAGACCACCACGATAATACAGTTTATTGCCATTGTTCTTGTTTATCCACAAGAACTTGAGGGTAACACACTGTATAGAGCTGAAGACTCCACAAGCTTTGGTCACAGGACTTGAAGAAATCAAACTTGTACTGACCAGTAATATTCTTCCCTGATGGCTGGCTTGCATAGTGCTGTAAGGTGCTATGCAAACATTTGGGAATGGGGTAGGAGGGAGTCATCAGCAGTTTCACACAACTGTGAATCCTGTTATATATATAAAATCCTGTAATTTTATTATGCTAAAGTTAAAACCTTCCTTTTATTTAGACAGAAAAAGGGAGATGATGTGGGAAGTCCTTCTGGAAATGTGTTGCTTTTATTGGTTAATGAATAAATAAACTGCTTTGAGCCTATAGCAGGGCAGAACAGAGCTAGGCAGAGACACTAAACTAAATGCTGAGAGAAAAAGTGAAGTAACAGAGGCACCATGTAGCCTCCACAGGGGACAGATGAGATGGAACCTTGATGGTAAGCCACAGTCATGTGGCGATACACAGATTAATAGAAATAGGTTAAATTAAGATGTAAGAACTAGCCAATAAGAAGCTAGAGCTAATTGGCCAAGCAGTGATTTAATTAACAGAATGTCTGTGTGATTATTTCAAGTCTTGGTAGACAGGAATGAAGAAGTGGGCACCTACAACAGCTGTGAGCTTTACAAGAACCAGCCAGGCAAGACAAGTTCATTAAACTTACAGGTGTTATCGACTACTTTTTCATTAAAGACTCAGTTCACAGGAAGAAACTCATACCTGGTGCTGTAAATCTTGCCAAGAATCTATAGGCAGGGAGCTCATAGGCCCTAGAAGGAGAATCTACTACTGTAATTTTAGTGAATGGACATAGTGTCAAACTGCCTTCTAAATACTTTTAACTATACGCACGTGTTAGTGCAGTTCTCAGTTGTCATCAGTAAAGCTTCTTTGTGTAGTGGTTGGCAGTTAATACAAAAACTCATAACTGACCAAAATCCAGAACAAGTATGCATGTGGAGCACTCCACCCTAAATGGGATGTCTACATCACACACCTCCCCAAGTCCCAGGGAACATCACAGAAGAGGGGTAGAATGATTGGTAAGAATCAGAGGTCTGGTGAAATAGTGTCTTCTGAAGATGACAGAACCACTGTGCTCTGAATACACAGCAGTGTGGCTGCCTGAACATGATCAAGACTGTCAACATTGCAATGTGGAGAGGGCAAGGACTCGAGTTCCTCTGCCCTTGACTGAGGAGCTATTGACAGTGGTTGGCTTCTGGAGAATCCGTTTTCTTAGGGGTGTGGTCCCTGATAGGCTGACCATGCTTCAGTGGATGCACATATGGACAGCACTAGACTCCTTGGGTTATGTAACAGAAGAAGAAAGAAGACATGAAGTTGGGAGGTAGAACAAAGAGGAGGAGGGGAACAAAGAATGGATATGATCAAAATACATTATGTATGTGTATGAAATTCTCAGAGTAGGTAAAAATATATTTATATTATATAAACAAATATTCAGTTTCCATAAACAACTGACTTCTTAAAGCTAATTACTAATAGAGCCACTTCCTTCACACAGTTAATACCACCACAAATCACTCCAGCAGGCTCAGGCCACAATTGTATTTCTGTGTTTAAAATAAATTAAATTAGAACATAATGTCATTATTTCATACTATTAAGATGTAAGCCCATTAAAATTGCATTATGAGATTGGAGCATGGCGATGGATGTGTGATGAAAGAAATGTAAATTGGTCATATGTAATTCTTACATGGTAAGTGTAAAACCTTTTGGCTCATTATTGTTGTAGAATATATTCCAAATATATATATATATATATATGTCAGAAACTGTAACCTGGAGTTTTCTCTTCTCTATTCTATTGCCACAGTCATTTGTATGAGCACTTCCTGACAGAGATGCTACCATATTCAGCTATAATAGTTCTTTTTTATATTCCTAAAATCTATTTAGAAAACTTTTCACTGACTGTGAACCTTTGTCAAACTGCCCTTAGTGACTCCCTCAACCTGTGCTGAGAATTAATCCTAGAAATATTTTTTTGTCTTGAAGCCATTGACTCTGGGACAAGATGGTGCTGCCACTCACTAAATGTAAGATGCTAGGAGAACAATTTAACCTCTCCATACTATGGCTCTTTACAAGTAACATGAGGATGATTTTGTCATAATCAAAAGAGTTAAAATTTAAAGTAGCTAAGATATTATAAGGTACACATATAAGTGATCAATGAATAATAGCTAATGGTATGAATGTTGTATGTAGTATTCTCCTTTGACAACTGTGGGAAATTATTCTTTCAGATCTAAGTATTAACCTCCAGGGGTTTGGGCCCAAGTCAGAGACATCTGTAGGAGCAGGCCTGAGCCAGGGACATCCATGGAAATAGGCCCGAGCCAGCGACCTTAGTGCGAGCAGGTCCAAGCAAGCAACCTCCTTGGGACCTTGCCCAAACAACTTCCAGGATTGCAGAGAGCACCCCGGGGCACCGAGTGACCTATGGGAACATGGAGTGGCTTCCATGGTGACTGGAATGGTGGACCTGACTGCACCATGAGGGGCAACCATCTGAGCTTTGGATCCACTGGCACCTGGCAGATTGATCAGCAGAGACACAAGCCCAACTACAGAACTCAGAGGAAAAGATTGGTAAATAAGGTAAGAACACAGTCAATACTACAAAGAGCAACACAACACCATCAAAAACTAGTGGCCCTACATCAGCAAGTCTTGAACACCCTAACATAGATGAAGCAGAAGAAAATTACCTAAAAAAATAACATTAGGAGAATGTTTGAGGCTCCTAAAGAGGAAATGAAAATTTTCCTCAAAAAAATGGAGGAAAAGAAAAACAAAAAATTGGAAGAAATCAACTCCCTTGAAGAAAATCAAGAAAAAGAAATCAAACAGATGAAAGAAATGATTCAAGACTTGAAAACCAAAATAGAGACAATTAAAAAAAAACACAACCTGAGGGAATTCTGGAAACAGAAAATATGGAGAAAAAAATCAGTAATCACAAATGCAAGCACAAACAGCAGAATACAAGAGATGGAAGAGAGAATCTCAAGCACTGAAGATACAATAAAGAAATAAATTCATCAGTCAAATAAAACATTAAATCTAACAAAAGCTTAACACAAAATATCCAGGAAATATAGAACACCATGAAAAAGATTAAACCTAAGAATAATAGGGATAGAAGAAAGAGAAGTCCAACTCAAAAGCACAGAAAGTACATTTAACAAAATCATAGAAGAAAACTTTCCCAACCTAAAGAAATATATGCATATGAAGATACAAGAAGCTTACAGAACACTAAATAAATGAGATTTTAAAAAAAGGTCCCCTCAACACATAATAATCAAAACACTAAACATACAAAATAAAGAAAGACTATTAAGAACTGCAAAGGAAAAAGGCCAAGTAACATATAAAGGCAGACCTACAAGAATTACCCCTGATTTCTCAAAGGAAACAATGAAAGCCAGAAGGCCCTGGTCAAATGTTATGCAGACATAAAGAGACCACGGATGCCAGCCTAGACTACTATACCAGCAAAACTTTCAATCACCATAGATGGAGAAATCAAGATATTCCATGATAGAACCAGATTTAACCAATACAAATCAGCCCTACACAAAGTACTACAAAAAAAAACGCCAACCCAAGGAAGTTGACTACATCCACAAAAATACAGACAATAGATGATCTCACAGCAGCAAATTCCAAAGACGGGGGGAAACACACACAATAACACAACCAACAATGAAAACTAAAATAACAGGAACTATTGATCACTATGAATATCCCTTAATATAAACGAACTTAACTCACCTTTAAAAAGACACAGGCTAACAGATTGGATACGAAAACAGAATCCATCCTTCTGCTGCATACAAGAAACACGCCTCAACCTCCAAGACAGACATCACCTCAGAGTAAAGGGTTGGGAAAAGATTTTCCAATCAATTGGACCTAACAAACAAGCAGATGTAGCTATCCTAATATCTAACAAAATAGACTTCAAACTAAAAATCAATCAAAAGAGACAAAGAAGGACATTTCATATTAGTCACAGGAAAAAAAATCCATCAAGAGGAAATCTCAATACTAAACATCTTTTTTTCTTTTCTTTTTTTTTTTTTTTGGTTTTTCGAGACAGGGTTTCTCTGTGGCTTTGGAGCCTGCGCTGGAACTAGCTCTTGTAGACCAGGCTGGTCTCGAACTCACAAAGATTTGCCTGCCTCTGCCTCCCGAGTGCTGGGATTAAAGACGTGCACCACCACCACCCGGCAATACTGAACATCTTTGCCCCAAATAAAGGGCACCCGCATTTGTAAAAGAAACACTACTAAAGCTTAAATCACACATTAAACCCCACACACTAATAGTGAGAGACTTCATCACCTCACTCTCACCACTGGACAGGTCTCCAGACAGAAACTTCACAGAGAAATAAGGGAAGTAACAGAAGTTTATGACTCAAATGGACTTTACAGACATATATGGAACATTCCATCCAAACATAAAAGAATATACCTTCTTATCAGCACCTCATAGAACCTTCTCAAAATTTGACCACATACTAGGTAACAAAGCAAACCTCAACAAATACAAAAAATTGGAATAATCCCTTGTGTATTATCGGATCACCATGACTTAAAAGTAGAATTCAACAGCAACAATAATTTCAGAAAGCCCACAAACACATGGAAGTTAAACAA
Organism: Dicrostonyx torquatus; assembly: GCA_028555095.1. Lineage (NCBI taxonomy): Eukaryota > Metazoa > Chordata > Mammalia > Rodentia > Cricetidae > Dicrostonyx > Dicrostonyx torquatus. The sequence continues at coordinate 470,147 of JAQHUG010000535.1, read as the reverse complement.
TGCTCATCTGAATCATCAGTGGGTCAAGGAAGAAATTAAAGACTTTCTAAAATTCAATGAAAATGACCACATAACATACCCAAATTTATGGGATACAATAAAAGCAGTGTTAGAGGAAAGTTCATAGCACTAAATGTCCATATAAAGAAGCTGGAAAAATACCACACTAGTGAGTTAACAGAACAGTTAAAAACTCTAGAATGAAAAGAAACAAACTTACCCAGAAGGACTAGACGGCAGGAAATAATCAAATTAAGAGCTGAAATCAACAAGATAGAAACAAAGAAAACAATACAAAGAATCAATAAAACAAAGAGTTGGTTCTTCGAGAAAAACAACAAAGTAGACAAACCTTTATCCAAACTGACCAAAAGGCAGAGAGAAAATATCCAAATTAAATCTAAACTTTACCCAGGAAAAGTATTTGATATCTGCATCTAATTATTTGCTGTTAGGTGAATGCTGGTGTTCTCAAAATTAGTTGTATTCTGTTGTTTCCATTTTGCTATTAGGAAACCCAGAGACATGTAGGAGAGCTCTCTCAATTCTGCAAAAGTGTACTTTAAAATAGCAATATTACTACTGAGTTCTTTAAAATACTGCTGAATTTCCTTCTTTAACCCAATCCTTTTGATTTTTTCATTTAACTTTTATAGAAATACTTTTAAGCTGCTTCAAATCTTATTTGAAAAGCTATTGAGGATATAGTTAGTACCCTAAAATAGACTTCATTAATTAAAAAAAATAACTTGGCTAGATGAAGTATTCATTGGATCTCCTCTTTATTAGAATTAATGAAAATAGTTGTATGGTCCTGTGTGTCTTGGTGTTTTTACCTGGCCACAGATCCATGAATTCTTGCTATTGGGTTCTCATATTGTTCTTCATTGCTCTCCTCCTGACTTATATGTTGCAGCATCAGATAAGGGATGGAGGGTCTGTTGACATATATTATAATGTATTTGAAAAATTAAGAGAAGAATGGACTGGGGCCTGGAGAGATGGCTCAGAGATTAAGGACACTTGCTGTTCTTGCAGAGGTCCCAAGTTCAGAATCCAACACCTATGTCAGGAACTCCTAAATGCCTGTAAGAATAGCACTAGGAGTTCCAACACTCTCTGCTGAACTCTGAGAGCATATACACTCATGTAGCATATGCATATACACACATAAATGTTAAATATATAATACATATAAAATAAAAGTTAAATAAAGAGAAGAGAATGGTTCTTTAGCTTGTGTGTGTGTGTGTGTGTGTGTGGTGTATGTATACACATGTGCACAGATGTGAACACCTATGCATACACACTATGGCCAGAGGATGACATCAGTTGTCCTGCTCTACAACCCTCCACTTCATTCCCTTGATACCAGGCTTTTTCTCCGAACCTGAAGCTGAGATGACAGCCAGCAAGGCCCCATAATCCATCTGTCTGCCCACTACCCTCACTTCCACAAGCATAGAAATGCAGGCACACACAGACATGCCTGGATTTTTTTATGTGCAAACTCAGGATTCAAACCCGAATTCCCATAGTTGCACAGCAAGCACTTTGACCCACTTATCCATCTCCCATCTCACCTTTTTCTTTTTAAAAAAGATACATCGAAAGTATCATTCTGTATTCCCAATCCTCCATCTAACTCTCTCCATCAATCTCCTGAGCTTAAGCTATTTCCTTGCCTCAGTCTCCCAAGTGCTGGTACTAAAGGAAAATGTAACTTTGTTTGGCTCCAAAGATTAGATAGATAGATAGATAGATAGATAGATAGATAGATAGATAGATAGATAGATAGATAGATAGGTGGATAGATAGATATTATTACTGTCTACTTTTAACAAAAAGGAAAATGAGGGTTTGTAGAAACTAAGTGCACTTGCTCTTGTGGAGGACTCCACTCCCAGCACCCATATGATGACTCACAAACATCTGTAACTCCAGTCCAGAATATCTGATGCCCTCTTCTGACCTTGAGCATCAGGCATGCACATGGTGTACATATATATATATACCTGCACACAAACCACCCAAACACATAAAATAACAAATAAAGGGAAGATTAGGACTCAACTTTCTTTGATGGTTCCTAAACCTTTACTATGTCCTTAGCAATGTGCTAGGAAAAATGCAAAGAATAATTCATTTTTTCAGTCTCCAAAGAAGTTTGAGGTTTTGTTTGTTTATATATATATATTTATTTATTTATTTATATTTATATATATATTGCCTATCTGGGGAGAAGGCCCTGGCTACGCAGGGCCTTGGTGAGCACAGATGGGCTGAGAGCCCACCAGGGTCTCTCATACTTTGTCTCCTAGCTTCCATCCCATGCTCTGGTCCCTGCTGGAACTCTCCATCTGCTTGCTGGAGAAATTTGAAAGGAAACAATAAGAATGGGCTCGTGGGATGGTGAGATGGCTGAGTGAGCGAGAGCACAAGCCTTTCTGAGTTTGGTCCCTGGAGCCCACACAGTAGAAGGAGAGAACAGGCTTCCTCCATGCGCGTGCATATGCCTGTGTGTGCACACATGTAAGTAAAGAAGTTTGAGTTTTATTGCAGGGTTAATATCATGACATATCACACTCAATTTTATAAAAAGAAGTAGGATGTAGTTTTTTAATGATCACTATCAGATAGAATGGCAAGATTACATTAAGGAAATGGGATGTCAGGAAACTTTTCATGTCGAAAAGCAAAATCAAAGAAGCATTTATGTATGTAGATGCATTGGTGTCTAGAGGACTTTAAAAATGTGACAGTGACAGTCATCTATCACCTGCTGCCACTACTCTATTGATTCATTTGCTCCCTCTTTTCTTCTCTGACTTTTCTCTGCCAAACCTTGTTCTAAGTCCTGTGGGAGAAAATAAGGTTCCTTAAGGCAGCATGAGTGAGTCCAGGATTTAGTCACTGAAAACCTAAGAGCAGGGGATGGTGAGTACCTCACAGACCAAGGTAGTAATGAGCACAGCAACTGCTCCGTTGTCACCGTTTACTGTGAGCTTCCTTTCTACAGTCCCTCCTCTATTGATGAATAATTTTCCTAGGAAGGAATGTTTCTGAGACATTCTTGCCAAAAGTCTTTTCACAGCTTCAGTGACCTCTTGATTTCTTATGCTGTAGATTAAGCGATTCAGCAATGGGGAGAAAAAAGTATAGACAAAAGATACTGCCCGGGGGTTGGAGAGATGGCTCAGTGGTTAAAAGCATTGCCTGCTCTTCCAGAGGTCCTGAGTTCAATTCCCAGCAACCACATGGTGGCTCACAACCATCTGTAATGAGGTCTGGTGCCCTCTTCTGGCCTGCAGACATACACACAGACAGACTATTGTATACATAATAAATAAATAAATAAATAAATATTTTAAAAAAAGATACTGCCCGGTTTTCCTCTTGAGTATAGCTGGATCTCAAGCAAAGGTAAATGAGGGTGCAACACCCATACTGAGGGACAACCACTAGATGTGAGGAGCAATTGGAGAAGGCCCGGCGCTTCCTTCCCCTCTGCTGACTTCATCCTCAGGATGGTAGCCACAATGCAAACATATGAGAGACAGATAAGTAGAAAGGGAATGGCCACTGCAGCCATGCTGAGGGCAAAGAGAACTTCCTGGTGTATGTGGGTGTCTGTACAGGCCAGGCACATTACTGCAGGCATGTTGCAGAAGAAGTTGTAGATTTCATTGTGACCCACAGAATGAAAGGTGGCAGATCAGAATGGTCAAAGGCAGTGACAACAGGAATCCCAGTCTCAGAGAGCCTCTAGTCATCTGCTCACACAGCTGCCGAATCATAATGAGGCTATAGTGCAGTGGATGACAGATGGTCACATACCTGTCATAGGCCATGATGGCAAACAGGACACAATCAGATCCTCCTAGAAGGATGAAGAACATCTGGGCCCCACAGCTGGGCAGAGAAATAAGCATCTTCCCCATGGAGAGGATACTAGCCAGAGTCAATGGAGCAATGTTAGTGAAATAGCCAAGCTCTAATGTGGCCAGCACAAAAAGGAAGAAGTACATTGGCGTACAAAGGGAGTGATCCTGCCAGACGGTGAGCCCAATGGTGAGGTTTCCAATGAGGCTTCCTAGATACAGCAGCAAGAAGCCCACAAACACCAAAAAACCTTCTGTGGAGTTTGTTGAAAGGGGACGGAAGTAGAAATATACCACTCCTGTCTGATTTTCCTCCTCCATTAGACCTAGGACAAGGAAAAAAGTTAAGGGTAAAGTTATTGTCCCATGTCATTGAGCTGTGTTAAAGACATAGTCTACAGTTAAAACTACTTATCTTCGGGGCTTCCTTTGGTTTTCCATCCCCACTCTCCCTGTGATGTTGGGGAAATATGGACTCCTGTATTACCACTGTAAAACTCAGGATTGTATAGCACCTACCTCAGAGTGCTGGTAAAAATTAAGTGAGACCCCCATGTCTATAAACACAGACGAATATCAGACATGCATGAGGTTCTTAGTATGTTTCCTTGTGATTTCCATTCTGCCCTTAATGACCATCTCTTCTTTTGAAGCAAGGCTTTCTCACCAGCCTCAAGCCTCTTTGTTTCTATTCCATTCACCAGAAGACCAGTTCGTAGGTACAGATCTCTACAGATGCATGCAATTCCCACACCAAGCTCAGAAGGCAAACTACACCAGCCTACACTTTATCCATGTTGCAGATGTGGGTATTCAAAGTTCAAGGAAATTAAATAGGCCACATTGTCACCCTGAGTAGTCCTTTAACTTGGAAAGTGTAGAGAGCTGCATGGAGCTGTGTCATTAAGATGGCACTGGCTTCTGCCCTCCACCCTCCCAACGGCGAGCACTCTTTGGGGTAAATAACTCCTTATTAGGCTATGGCTGGAATCATGCGATTGCTTGTGTATGCGTGGACCAATGGGTAGTGCCCACGTAGCTGTCCAGGGTTGGCTGCCCAGGCCTACTTAAGGGCTGGGAGAGGCTTTCCCGGAGAGAGACATCACAGTCAAAAGGCCTGAATAAACTGCTTAAAGAAGAGCTCCGGTGTTGCATCATCATCCTTGCTGGTTGAGGTAGTCGCGACAACTGTTGGCCCATACGGGGATCTCCGCGGAGCTCAGAACTTTCTGCAGTCAGGGGATATACCGGTAAGTCCTCAGGAAAGACTGGGGATCCCACGACAAAAGTGGGCTTTTGCTTCTATCTGTAGGTAAAGGAGAAGCGGGGCAGTAGAGCCGCGACTAGAGCGGACAGGTAAAAATGACAGTAGAGCTGCATCAAGAGCGGACGGTTAAAAGGGAAACCAAAGATCGGGACTGTTTAGTGCAGGTCCCGTTACACAAAAAGGAATAAAATGGGCGCTTGTACCTCGCACCCATTTTTTTCTGGCTCTTAATGAGCTGCTTCATTCTAAGAACTTGAACCCTAGTCTATCCGAGTCAGAGGATTCAGAGGAAGAGATCTTTAGCCCCTCTGATTTTACATCTAAGGAGGAAGACATGGACCCCACTAACATCAGGGAGTCCTTACAACATCTAAAGATTAGAAAAAGGGTAAAGGAAAAGGAAAGACTTAAACAGCATGCCAAGGAAAAGGAAAGTATGATCCTGTCTGCTCCTTCGGCGCCCCCTCCGTACCCGGAGGTAATGGGAGCCGGAGGTGGATCATCCCTTCACCCTGGAGTATGGAGAGAAGTTAGAGCAGAAATGCAGGCTGCATTTCCAGTATTTCAGGATCCTCAAGGCCAGAGATACCATGAGCCCTTAGATTTTAAAATCATTAAGTCGCTGGCAGAGTCTGTTCAAACGTATGGCATTACAACTTCCTTCACTGTAGAGCAGGTGGAAGCGCTGCACAGATACGCTATGACCACATCAGATTGGATGAATTTAGCTCAGGCCTGCTTAACTTCTGGCCAGTATTTAGATTGGAAGTCCCTTTTAATAGAGTTTGCTGGCCACCAGGACACAGATAATCAGGCTGCTGGTGGAGGTCAAGCTGCCTGGGACATAGACATGTTGCTCAGGCAAGGTATATTTGCTAACCAGCAAAATGGCTATCCTCCACAGGTTTATGAGCAAATAAATGCCATAGCCACCTGGGCTTGGAAGGCATTACCCAATAGAGGTGAGGTCAGTGGCAATCTTACAAAAATTACTCAGGGACCTATGGAGCCCTTCTCAGACTTTGCAGCTCGTCTGGTTGATGCAGCAGGGAAAATATTTGGTGACCCTGACACTGCCATGCCCTTAGTTAAACAGTTGGTGTATGAACAATGCACCAAAGAATGCAGAGCAGCTATCATACCTTACAAAAGTAGAGGGTTAGAGGTCTGGATGAAATTCTGCCGGGAGCTAGGAGGACCCTTGACTAATGCTGGGTTAGCTGCTGCAGTTTTACAACTCAACCAAAAGAGAGCAGGCGGCAATGGAAACTGTTTTCGGTGTGGCAAGGCTGGGCACATTAGACATAACTGCCCCCAAAGGGGAGGTAGCCAGAGGGGGGTAATCAAGGACCAGGAAGTAATCAGGTACAAGGAAATGGCAAGCACCCTGTCCCAGGGTTGTGCCCCAAATGTAAGAAGGGGAAGCATTGGGCAAATGAATGTAGGTCAATCAAGGATGTCAATGGACAGCCTCTAGGAAATGATACCATGCCAAAAAAATGGACAGTGGAGCCCCTGGCCTCAGGGCCCACGAATATATGGGGCGGTGGAGGATCAGAGACAGGAGGATAGTCACGAGCAGTGGCCAACATTCAGACATCCCAGGGACTGCGGAGAGCCACTGCAGATTCAGCAGGATTGGACCTCCGTGCCACCACCAGACTCGTATTAACCACTCAAATGGGAGTGCAGGTAGTGGACTCTGATTTCAGCGGTCCCCTTGACCCTGGTACAGTAGGCTTGTTAATAGGAAGATCATTTACCATACTAAAGGGATTGCGAGTCCACCCTGGAATAATTGACCCAGATTATACAGGCACAATTAAAATCATGGTTGAGTCACCAAAAGGAATTACTGCCATTTCTCCAGGAGATAGAATTGCACAATTTATTCTGTTACCCAGTTAACATGATTCTCATCCAGCCTATAAGAAAGAAAGAGGAAACAAGGGATTCAGCTTTACAGGAACAGATTTGACATTTTTATCTTTAAATTTAGAACAAACACCCACGTTACAATTAACTATTAATGGCATTAAAATAATGGGCCTTTTGGATACCGGAGCAGACTGCAGTATCATAGCTAGCAAAGATTGGCCTCGGGGCTGGCCTATACAGGCTTCCTCGCAAACATTGCAAGGACGAGGTTATGCCAGTGCCCCAAATATTAGTACAAATTTGTTGAATTGGCAGGATGCAGAGGGTCACTCTGGTGTAATGCAACCCTACGTTCTTGAGCTTCCCATATCCCTTTGGGGAAAAGACCTTATGAAATCCATGGGCTTTAAATTGAGTAATGAATATTCCAATAATGCACAGACTATTATGAAAAATACGGCTATCATCCCAATTTTGATTTAGGAAAATGTTTACAAGGCAGAAAAGAGCCGACACAAGCAGTACTTAGAAAGCCCAGACAAGGACTGGCTTTTTCTTAGGGGCCACTGAGGAAGGTATTCCCATATCTTGGAAGATGGAGGAGCCAGTGTGGGTTCCTCGGTGGCCACTCTCCTCTGAGAAATTATATGCTGCACACCAATTAATGAGAGAACAACTGGAGAAAGGGCATATTAAACCTTCCCTTTCTTCCTGGAAATACACCTATACTTGTCATTAAAAAGAAGTCGGGAAAATGGAGGCTATTGCATGACCTTAGGGCTATAAATGCGCAAATGAAAATCATGGGACCAGTACAACGTGGTCTCCCATTATTGTCAACCTTACCTGAGAATTGGCCTATCATAGTGGTGGTTATTAAAGACTGTTTCTTCTCCATTCCACTGCATAGTAAGGATAGTGAAAGATTTGCCTTCACATTACCATCTATTAATCATGAAGAACCTGACAAAAGATATCAATGGGTTGCTTTGCCACAAGACATGGCTAACAGTCTAACTATGTGTCAACTGGTTGTGGCTACTGCCTTAGAACCTTTGAGAGCCCGTTTTCCTGGCCTAAAATGCCTCCATTATATGGATGAT
>JAQHUG010000535.1:433995-450465 GCA_028555095.1 Dicrostonyx torquatus | reverse complement strand
GGTATCCTGCACCATCATAAGGAAGCAGGGGGAGGGCAGTGGGGTAGTGGGGGAGTGGGAGGGCCGGGAACAAGGGGAGTAAATGTAAATTTTTCTTTTAACAATAAAAATTTAAAAAAGCAAATATATAATAGTATAAAATGTTAAAAAACAGAAAAAAAAGAAAAAAATGAAAATATGACATTTGCAGGAAAGTGAATGGAACTAGAAGTTTTTATGCTACAGCAAGTAACCCAGGCTCAGTAAGACAAATACCTCATGTTCCCACACATGGATTTTAAATGTTCATGTTTACAGATGTGTATATATAGGGGTTATGGATACAGCACATGAAACCAGACAGGGGATGATGAGAAGGGAAAAAGAGGCCTTTAGGACAGTATGGAGGCTAAAAAGGAGGAAAACAGAATGCATGAGAGTGGGATGAAGGCTCCTGGGGGGAGGAAAGAGACAAGTAGAGGAAAATGGTACAGGGAATGAGGGAGGAGGTTCAACAAAGCAAAATATGTGTGCAAATGTGATGCTGGGATCTATCACTTTGCTATTTTAAAAATTAAATACTTGGTCATGAGTAGTTTATATTTTATTCAGAACAATAAAGACTTTTGCTGACTTTCTGTGCCTATATTGTTATTCTTTTATTTTTTATCATGGGGTCCCCTGGCAGCTTGCTGCAGATCCCCAGGGTCGAGAGCATGTGATTGGGTCTCCAGTGGCGGCAGGTCCCCGGCAGCTTGTGGCAGGTCGAGACCACGTGGCAATGGCAGTGGTGGGTGCAGGCAGTGGCGGGTGCATGAGACCAGACAGGTACCCAGGTAGAATAAAGTTAAACATTTATTAGGTGGATTATGGAGGGGAAAGGGAAGAAGAAGAGGGGAAAGACAGAGAGAAAGAGAGGGAAATAAGGAGGGGGGAGAGGGGAGAGAAGAAGCACAGCTGCCTCTTAGGAGAGCAGGAACAGAGAGAGAAAAGATCTACAAGCTGCAGGCAGGCTGCAGGCAGGCAAGGAGTGGGCATGGCTTGTCTCTTAAAGAGACAGAATCCATTACATTTCCACCTCTTCTTTATAATAAAAAAGCAGGCAGTTAGGCATCACAAGTCAAAGAAATTGGGGCGACGGATTCTCAAGACTACTTCCAGCTTATTTGTGGGTGTCGTCTTTTAAGGGGGAACTTGAGATGGCTGGGTGCTGGTCACATCCTGGCATAGCTGGTCTCTTTGCTCCTGTCTGGTGTTTGTGCATGGAAATGTCTGGTGTCTCTTACATCTGGTTAAGGCATTGGCAGAACAAAGAACAAAGTTAAATTAAGGGAAAAAATTTTTAGGACCAGGGAATTGAGGGGGTGTGTTTCTGAACTGTTTAAGGTAAATCCTTTAATTCAACTCTCTGGAACTCACATGAATTCTTTGGATTTGTGAAAACAGAAGTCTTAGACACATACATTGTATAAACAGTAGCACATTTATGTTAGAATGACTGTGACAGATATTTTTGCACAATGAAAGTATTTTTAAGACTATGGAAGGCATCATGAGAGAGAAATTTGATCTGAAACTTATTTAGTGAGGTTGTCTTTTTAAACTGACAAAGCCTCTCAGCCATCAGATTGTATCAGAGATCTTCGAGAAGGATAAAATTTTACTTGAGTTACTGATTTAAAAAATGACAGAGAACATACTTGGTTGGCACCCAGAGCTACTCCCCTTTTGGTTCCTCCATGATCGCTGAAGGTTGCATTTGCCTTTTGCTGCTTAGGCTCCAGAAGATCCTGTGGGCTAAGAAATCTGTAGGAAGACAAGCTGCCTTGACCTGAGCAGCTAGGCTGTCGATTACAGCAATTCTGTCCACATCAGGAGATCTTCAGCTTAGATGAAGGGCAGCTTTGCCCAGGCCCAGTGGTAAAGTGAACTGTGGATGGACGTTGTTGTGTGTCCATTTATCTTCTGTCTTCCTTGGAGGAAGTAGAGTGCTGCTAGAAGCCAACCTGTCTCCTTTTGTTATGAAAAAGTTTTTTTTAAATAAATGCCATATTCCCCAGATCTCTGAACAGTTGAGGGCTGTTTATCAAGTAAAACTACAGTATAGAATCTGCCTGGAGAGCTGGGTCTGAATTTGACCGCATTGGCTCTCAACTTAACAGGTAAGATTTACACTCTGAAAATGACAGAAAGAAGAAAAACTGCTTGTAATAGATGGTTAATAGCTGAATTAACAATAGTAGAGAACAGCATAATATATTTTTAAAGAAACTTAAAAGTACATACCAGTTTAAAACATGAGACTTACTGATTTTGTAGTCTGAAATGAGATACAATGAACAATTATAACATTAAGCATAGGTGCATTTAAGTTACATGTATGAACACGCACAGAGAGAGTGAACAGGAATTGGATGAAGTGGATGCTTTGGTGGGCCCTACCAAAGGCATGCCACTGCATAAAACACACATGCAACAGAGTCAGCAAGAGGAATTTAGAGACAAAAACACAAGTAAACCGGGGGACAAGACAGGGTATACTTCAGTAGAGATGGGAGAACCTGGTCACCTGACCAGGTTCAGTGGTAAGGTAAGAGAGTTAACAGTGGAGAACCAGGTGGGGAATACCTCAATAAAGATGTGGAATTCAGTCACGTGACCTGGCTCTAGGCCAAGATGGTAACGAAGTCACCTGATCCCAGTCAAAATGGTGGCAGCCACATTATATGAAAAAGCCAGAATTTTTGAGCTACAGGGATTTTAAGCTTAATAATAAGAGAGACCCAGAGGCATGATCTGCCCTGTTGCTGAGCAGCCATGCCACAAGCTGCAGAAAGGAGCAAAAGGCTGGAAGTGAAAAAAGCCACACCATGCCACAAGCCATGGCTGGAATTGAAAAAGGAAAAAACTCACTACCCAACAGCTAAAATCTTGTAACCCCGCGAACACCACAAGGTCTATAACCGGGACATCTCCCCCATAGGTGGGGTGTAAATACTGGCATGAACACCCAGGACCCAAGAGAGGGCGTCCCCTGACTCCCAAGTGGAGTGTTATGGCCTCACTGGATTTGGTCACCATGACTCAAAATCCAGAGGCCAGAGGCTGCTCCGAGCGTCCATTTACAATGAGGGGAAAAAAAAAGAAAAGAAATGAAAAAGAGAGAGAAAGAAGGATCTGAGGGACCCTGGGCCCTCAGTCACGGGTGGATTGGCCCTGGGCCATTCCAAATACAATTAAAGCTGAGGGAAGCAATCAACATAATGCCAGCAAAGGGAACAACCATAGCCTTGAAGACCCTGGTTGGGAGTAGTCCCTCCATCTCTAAAAACTCCTGAGGGTTGCTGGAATGCGAACACTCACCATTGGATGGAACATGTGGGTCGTTCTCGAGATAATCCCTGGTCGCAGTTCTGGTCCCAGGATTCTCGGCCCCAAGACAGGTGCCTGGGGCTGGAGATTCCAGCCCTGGGAGAGGGGCCTGGGACAGGAAGACCTCCCGAGTTACATGGCACCAAATGTTATTCTTTTTAGTTAGCATAGGTCCCCGTGGGTTGCACAAGACCACGCGGGCAGTCTCCAATGGTGGTGGGTCCCCAGCAGCTTGTGGCAGGTTGAGACCACGTGGCAACGGCAGCAGGTGCAGGCAGCAGCGGGTGCATGAGACCAGACAGGTACCCAGGTAGAGTAAAGTTAAACATTTATTAGGTGGATTATGGAGGGGAAAGGAAAGAAGAGGAGATACAGAGAGAAAGAGAGGGAAAGAAGGACAGCGGGTGGGGGGGTGGAGAAGAAGCACAGCTGCCTCTTTGGAGAGCAGGAACAGAGAGAGAGAAGATCTACAAGCTGCGGGCAGACTGCAGGCAGGCAAGTAGTGGGCATGGCTTGTCTCTTAAAGAGACAGAATCCATTACATATATAACATGTAGGACTCATAAATGAGAGAAAACATGTAATATTTGCCTTTTTGAAATGTCCTTAATTTCCTTATTATGCTGTTCTCCAGTTTTATCTATTTTCCTGCAAATGGGGTAATCTGTCTCTTCTTTATGTATTAAAAAGTTCTTTGTGATATAAGCCACATTTAATTAATGCATTCCTCTATTGATAGACAGATAGGTCAGATCTGTAATTTATCTACCTTGGAGACTTCTATATACCTGTAATATATTTTTGCTAAATTCTTCCATGTAAGTATCCAAAAGTAGTGTAGCTGGATCACATAGCAAATCCACTTATAGTTTTGATGCATGGTAGACTAGATCATATTCCCCAAAATGAGTGTATCAGTGAACCTGCTGTTCAGCATTTCTTATCTTTTAGTTGATAGTGTGTGTGTGTGTATGTGTGTGTGTGTGTGCCAATGACATAAAAAGTAGAAAAGTAACTACCTGAAAGAACCAAAGAGACAGACATTTGGAAGGAAGAAATGGGAAGGAAAGGGGAATAATGTACAGGGGACTTTGCTCAAAGAATATCAAATACTTTGATGAAAACGTCCTTGTATAATCCAGAATAAAGAATTTTTAAAACTTTGAAAAAGAATCTCTAACTCTGCCACACAACCAACCCCAATCACCTGAATCAGCCAGTATCCAGCCCTCTCCCACAACCCCAGCATAGGCAGACTACTATACCCAGCAAAACTTTCAATCAATATAGACAGAGAAAACAAGATATTCCATGACAGAAGCAGATTTTAAAAAATACTGATCTACAAAGTCAGCACTACAGAAAGTACTAGAAGGAAAATTCCAACTCAAGGAAGTTGAGTACATCCACAAAAACCCAGACAATAGAAGATCTCACAGCAGCAAATCCTAAAGAAGGGAAATGCACCCACAACCACAACAAAAACAAAAATAGCAGGAACTAGCGATCACTGCTCATTAATATCTCTTAATATAAATGGACTCAACTCACTGTCGGGGTCTGGTGCTAGCTCAGACCATAAATTATTTCTCTTGACCAGATCCCAACATAAAGACACAACTCACATGGCTTAATTGGGAGGGTGTTGTAATTAGAGGAGAGGTGTGGGTTATGTTCCCCAGCCACCAGCCGCAGACCCGCTCAGCCACTGGCCGCCTGCACCTGAAATAACCACATGAGAACGGCATTCATTCAAACTCTGCCTGGCCCATTATCTCTAGCTTCTTCTTGGCCAGCCCTCACCTCATAAACTAGCCCATTATAAAAGTCTGTAAGCCACCACGTGGTGACTTACTGGAAAGGTCTAACCTGCATCCTGCATCCATCTGCGACGGGAGCCTCATGGTGACTGGCCCACTTCCTTCTCTCTTCCCAGAACTTCCGTTCTGTCTACTCCACCCACCTAAGGGCTGACCTATCTTACAAGCCAGACAGAGTCTTTATTCAACCAATGAGAGTAATACAAAATACAGGAGACCACTCCCACATCAGGAGGGAGAGTCTCAGTGGTCCCTCATGAAGTCTTGAGTTCACATCCTGAAGAATTCCTCTCGTTTATTCTCCAAACAGCTTTTATACCAAAACATAGTGGGAAATACACCAGCATTCTGTCTCCTAGGTAACCAGGTGAATGGCGTTTTGTGAAGTCTACATCCACCTGCCTGCTGTGTATGCTAGTTGTCACATAGGCTTGAATTAGCATCTCCATCAGGCATCCTCCAAAATACAAAGAAAGGAGCAACAACATCCTGAACCTTTGTTAGGGCAGTGACAGCCTGTCTTCAGGGCTACTTGACCACCTCAGGTGGGGCCTTTGGCTTCAGAGCCTGGCTGCCACACCATATAGAAATATGGGCCTACAACTCACCTATAAAAAAACACAGGCTAGGGCTGGAGAGATGGCTCAGAGGTTAAGAGCACTGACTGCTCTTCCAGAGGTCCTGAGTTCAATTCCCAGCAACCACATGGTGGCTCACAACCATCTATAATGAGATCTGATGCCCTCTTCTGGCTTGCAGGCATACATGGAGGCTGAACACTATGTACATAATAAATAAATAAATCTAAAAAAAAAAACACAGGTTAACAAATTGGATACAAAAACAGAATCCATCCTTCTGCTGCATACAAGAAACACACCTCAACCTCAAAGACAGACATCACCTCAGAGTAAAGGGTTGGGGGAAAGATTTACCAAACAAATGAACCTAAGAAACCAGGTGTAGCTATTCTTATATCTAACAAAATAGACTTGAAACTAAAATCAATCAAAAGAGACAAAGAAGGATATTTAATATATATCACAGGAAAAATCCAAGAGGAAGTCTCAATTCTAAACATCTATATCCCAAATACAAGGGCAGCCACATTCGTAAAAGAAACATTACTAAAGCTTATATCATACATTAAGCCCCACAACAAATAGTGGGAGACTTCAACACCCCACTCTCACCACTGGACAGGTTTATCAGATAGAAACTTAACAGAGAAATAGGAGAACCAAAAGATGTAATGACTCAAATGGACTTAGCTGACTTTTCTAGAACATTCCACCCAAATTCCTTCTTCTCAGCACCTCATGGAACCTTCTCAAAAATTGACAGCATACTCAGTAACAAAGAAAACCTCAAAAGATGCAAAAAAATTTAAAATAACTCCATCTATCTTATTGGATCACCACGACTTAAGTTAAGATTCAACAACACTTATTTCAGTAAGCCCACAAACACATGGAAATTGCCCAATGCTCAATTGAATCACCACTGGGTCAAGAAAAACAAAACAAAGAAAGAAATTAAATACATTCTAAAATTCAGTAAAAATAACTGCACAATATACCCAAAGTTATGGGACACAATGAAAGCAGTTCTAAGAAGAAAGTTCATAGCACTAAATACCTACATAAAGAAGCTGGAAAAATCCCACACTAGCAAACTAACAGAACACCTGAATACTCTAGGACAGGAAGAATCAAACTCACCCAAGGGGAGTATAAGGCAGAAAATAATCAAATTGAGGGCTGATGAATAAAATAGAAACAAAGAAACAATGAGACAGAGTTGGTTCTTCAAGAAAATCAACAAGATTGACAAACCTTTATCCAAACTAACCAAAAGGCAGAGAGAAAATATCCAAATAAACAAAATCAGAAATGAAAAGGGGAACATAACAACAGATACCAATCTATTCAACATAGTTCCTGAAGTTCTGGCTAGAATAATAAAACAACAAAAGGGGATCAAGGGGATACAAATTTGGAAGGAAGAAGTCAAACTTTCATTATTTGCAGATGACATGATAGTATATATAAGTGATCCCAAACACTCTACCAAGGAACTCCTACAGCTGATAAATACCATCAGTAATGTGGTAGAATACAAGATTGACTAAAAAAAATCAGTATCCTTCCTATATACTAATGATAAAAAAGCTGAGAAAGAAATCAGAGAAACATCACCCTTCACAAAAGCCACAAATAACAAAATATCTTAGGGTAACACTAACAGAAGAAGTGAAAGACCTGTTCAACAAGAACTTTAAGTCTTTGAAGAAAGATATTAAAGAAGATACCAGAAAATGGAAATATCTCCCATACTCTTGGATAGGTAGGCTCAACATAATACAAATGGCAATCCTACCAAAAGCAATCTTTAGATTCAATGCAATCCTCATTAAACCCCAAGACAATTCTTCACAGAATTTGAAGGAACAATACTCAACTTCACATGGAAAAACAAAAAACCTAGGATAACCAAAACAATCCTGTACAATATAAGAACTTCTGGAGGCATTGTCATCCCTAACATCAAGCTCTATTATAGAGTTACAGCAATGAAAACAGCTTGGTATTGGTATAAACACAAACAGGTTGACCAATGGAATTAAATTGAAAACCTGGATATTAATCCACACACTTATGAACATTTGATTTTTGACAAAGAAGCTAAAATTATACAATGTAAAAAAGAAAGCATCTTCAACAAATGGTGCTGGAATTATTGGATGTCAACATGTAGAAGAATGCAAATAGATTCATATCTATCACCATGCATAAAACTCAAGTTCAAATGGATTAAAGACCTCAATATAAATCCAACCACACTAAACCTGATAGAAGAGAAAGTCGGAAGTAGCCTTCAATGCATGCAGGAGACCAATTCTTAAATATAACATCAGTAGCATAGACACTGAGAACAACAATAAATAAATGGGACCTCTTGAAACTGAGAAGCTTCTGTAAAGCAAAGGACACAGTCAATAAGACAAAAAAGCAGCCTACTGAATGGGAAAAGATCTTCACCAAACCCCTCATCAGAAAGAGTACTGATCTCCAAGATATATAAAGAAATCAAGAAATTAGACATCAAAATTCCAAATAATACAGTTTGAAAATAGAGTACAGAATTAAACAGAGAATTCTTAACAGAAGAATCTCAAATGGCTAGAAGACACATAAGAAAATGTTCAACATCCTTAGCCATCAAGGAAATGCAAATCAAAATGACTCTGAGATACCATCTTACACCAGTTAGAATGGCTAAGATCAAAAACACCAATGATAGTTTATGCTGGAGAGGATGTGGAGTAAGGGGAACACTCATCCATTGCTGGTGCAAATGTAAACTTGTACAACCACTCTAGAAATCAGTATGGCAGTATCTCAGAAAATTGGGAATCAACCTGCCTCAGGACCCAGAAATACCACTCTTGGGCATATACCCAAAAGTTGCTTAATTATACTACAAGGACATTTGTTCAACTATGTTCATAGCAACATTATTTGTAATAGCCGGAACCTGGAAACAACCTAGATGCCCCTCAACTGAAGAATGAATAAAGATATATTTACACAATGGAGTACTACTCAGCAGTAAAAAACAATGGCATCTTGAACTCTGCATGCAAATGGATGGAACTAGAAAAAAAATCATCCTGAGTGAGGTAACCCAGACCCAGAAAGATGAGCATGGTATGTACTCAGTCATAAGTGGATACTAGCTATAAAGAAAAGGATTATGAGCCTATAGTCCACTACCATAGAGAAGCAGTAACAAGGTAAATGCTGAAATATATAGAGGAAGCACACAATATCTACTGACAAAATTGGGAGCATGGCAATAAGGGTAGAAGCGAGGGCAGAAGGGGAGGAAGAGGGGAGAAGGAGAGGGAGGAAGAGAACTTGAGGGAACAGGAGAGTCAAGATGGGGAAGCGACGGAGATGAGAGCAAGGAAAGAGATATTTTGATTGAGGGAGCCATTATGGGGCTAACAAGAAACCTGGCACTACAGAAATTCATAGGAGTCCACGAGGATGATCCCAGCTAAGACCTTAAGCAATAGTGGAAAGGGTGCCGAAACTGACATTGCCCTATAGTCAGATTGATGACTATCTAAAATGTCTCCATAGTACCATCATCCAGCAACTGATAGAGACAGAGGCAGAGAATCGCAGTGGAACACTGGGCTGAGCTCCCAAAGGCCAGTTAAAGAGTAGGAAGAGTGAGAATATGAGCAAAAAGATGAAGACCATGATGCCGATACCCACTGAAATAGCTTACCTAAGCTAATGGGAGCACACCAACTCCAGTTGGACAGGGAAGGAAACAGCATAGGTTCAAACTAGTCCCTCTGAATGTGGGTGACAGTTGTATGGCTGGGGCAGACTGTGGGGCTACTGGCAGTGGCATCAGGATTTGTCCCTGCTGCTTGTGCTGGCTTTTCGGGAGCCTATTCTGTTTGGATGGACACCTTGCCCAGCCTAGTGGGGAGGGCCTTGGTTCTTTCTCAGAGCAGTGTGCCTTTGCCCTCTTTTGGGAGTAGATGGGGGAGGGGTGCAGGGAATGGGAGGAGGGGAAGGAGTGGGAACTGGGACTGGTATGTAAAGATTGTTTTCTTTCTTAAAAAAATAAAATAAGTATGAAAAATAAAATATAATATAATTACAAATAAAATAGCAACAAACATTGATGAAATCACGAAAGCCATCAGGTCATACTTCAAAAACCTGTACTCCACAAAATTGGAAATTTTAAATGGAATGAACAATTCTCTGGATAAGTACCACATACCAAAATTAAATTTAGACCAGATAAATAAATTAAATAAACCTATAACCCATAAGGAAATAGAAACAGTCATAAAAAAGGCTCTCACCCAAAAAAAAGTTCAGAGCCTGATGGTTTCAGTGTAGAATTCTACCAGAATTTCAAAGAAGAACTAATAACGATACTCAGCAAATTGTCCCACATTATAGAAACAGAAGGAATACTGCCAAACTCTTTTTACAAGGCTAAAGTTACCCTGACACCCAAATCACACAAAGACACAATAAGAAAAAGAATTACAGACCAATCTCCCTCATGAACATTGATGCAAAAATACTCAATAAAATACTGGCAAACTGAATCCAAGAACACATCATAAAAATCATCCACCATGTTCGAGTAGGCTTCATCCTAGAGATGCTGGGATGGGTTAAAATATGAAAATCTATCAATGTAATCCACCACATAAACAAACTGAAAGAAAAATCACATGACCATCTCATTAGATGCTAAAAAAAAAAAAGCCTTCATGATAAAAGTCTTGGAGAGATCAGGGATACAAGGAACATACCTAAACATAATAAAGGCAATATACAGTAAGCCAACAGCAAAATCAAACTAAATGGAAAAAACCCAAAGCAATTCCACTAAAATCAGAAACAAGACAATGTTGTCTACTCTCTCCATATTTATTCAACATAGTACTTGAAGTCCTAGGTAGAGCAATGAGAGAACAAAAGGAGATCAAGGGGGTATTAGTTGGAAAAGAAGAAATCAAACTTTTGTTATTTGATGATGACATGACTGTACATATAAGTGACCCAAAAAATTCTACAACTTACATAATGTGGCAGGGGACAAGATTAACTCAAAAAAATCAGTAGCCCTCTTATACACAAATGATAAAAGGGCTGAAAAAGAAATCAAAGAAACATCACCCTTCACAATAGCCAGAAACAACATAAAATATCTTGAGGTAACTATAATCAAACAAGTGAAAGACCTGTATAACAAGATCTTTGAAGAATGAAATTGAAAAAGATATCAGAAAAGAAAAGATCACCCACACTTTTGGATAGGTAGAAACAATATAGTAAAAATGACAATCTTGCCAAAAGAAATCTACATAATCAATGCAATACACATAAAAATCCCAACACAACTCTTCACAGACCTCAAAAGGACAATACTAAATTTTATGTGGAAAAACAAAAGGCCAAGATAGCCAAAACAATCCAGTACAATAAAAGAACTTCTGGAGGAATCAACATCCCTGACTTCAAACTCTTTATAGAGCTACAGTAATGAAAATAGCTTGGAACTGGCATAAAAACAGATGGACAAGTGGAATTGAAGACACTGATATTAACCCACAAACCTATGAGCACCTGTTTTTGATGAAGAAGCTAAAAATATAAAACAGAAAAAAGAAAACATCTTCAACAAATGGTGCTGGTATAACTGGATGGCAACATGTAGAAGAATGAAAATAGATCTATATCTATTGCCATGCACAAAACTCAAATCCAAATGGATCAAAGACCTCAACATAAAACCAACCACACCGAACCTCATAGAAAAGAAATTGGGAAGCAGCCATAAATGCATTAGCACAGGAGACCACTTCCTAAATATAACCCCAGTAACACAGACACTGAGATTGACAATTAATAAATGGCACCTCCTGAAACTGAGAAACTTGTGTAAAGCAAAGGACATAGTCAATAAGACAAGGCGGATGCCTACAGAAAGGGAAAAGATCTTCACCAACCCACATCTGACAGAGGGTTGATCTCCACAATATACAAAGAACTCAAGAAACTAAGCATCAAACTACCAAATAATCCAATTTAAAAATGGGGTATAGATTAATACAGAAAATTCTCTACATAAAAATCTCAAATGGCAGAAAGACACTTAAGGAAATATTCAAAATCCTTAGACATCAGAGAAGTGCAAATCAAAACAACTCTGAGATTCATCTCAGAAAAAGTAAATCTGGTGACTAACTGGTATCTTCCTAATCTCTCTCTCTCTCTCTCTCTCTCTCTCTCTCTCTCTCTCTCTCTCTCTCTCTCTCTCTCCCCTCTTTCTCTTTCATTTATAAATTTATATATTTATATAAAGATGTCACAGAAAGGAAAATGTGAGTGGGTCAGATACTTTGTATTGGTCCTTTTGTATCTGCTGCTATTCATTTGCTTTTCATTTATGTTGCCACATGATAGCAGAAACAGGAAAACTACAGCTAAGGCTTCATTTACCCTTGATCACTGTGGAAAAGCAGACTTCACAGCCTTTGGAAGAACAACCAAAGATACACATCTCAACTGTGTTCCAGAGCACTGTATCTTACCATCCAATTATGTGGAGCAGTACATTAATACAAAGCAGGTGCTACTGTGTGGACAGTTGCTGTCTTATGTTGCCACTTGCAAACTTAGTTCTATCTAGCTCTCTCCAAAGTGATGGTTTATATGGCATAATGATGGGAAAGAGTTGGTAGGTGTGCCTTTCTAAGTATCCTCAATGGCATCCAGAGGAGGTGGACATCCAGACTCTAGAGTCATATTATCCTCTGCTTGATGAGGAAATTAAATTCTATGAAAGTGCTTGAGGTCCAGTTATGTTTTTCTAACTTCTTGACTTTATCCATGAAAGAGATTTGGGTAATTAGGGGCTGGAAAGATGGCACAGTTGGTTAAGAGCACTAGATGCTCTTCCAGAAAACCCAGGTTCAACTCCCAGCACCCATGTGGTAAATCATGTAGCTCATCTATAACTCCAGTTCCAGTGGGTTGGACACCTTCAGACAGATGTACATGCAAGCAAAAGACCAATGCACATAAAAATAATTTTTAAAAAATAAATATGGCCATTCAAATATACAATAATTCATACTTCCTAAAGACAGAGTTGACACTGAGCTATTTTAGACATGTGGACAGGTGTGTTTTAACAAAGACCTTCTTAGGTTTCAGAATAAGGGCATTCCATTTCTGCCTTGGTAGCCTGAATAATTGCTTTTTTCCATGATTTTCTTTGTTTACACATGGGTGTTTACACATGCATTACAACAATTTAATAATCCCCACTGAAACTCCAGAGCAGCAATGGAAACTAGCCAGTTGGTTTCCACTTGCTTGCTCAATTATACTTAGCTCTCCTAATAAGCCTGAGACTAAGGGACCAGGACATGCCACAGGAGCCCAGTGCAAATGTTAAAGATTAAAACCAAAGAGATTTCTTGTATTGCCTCTAAAGCCTTTGAACACCAGCCAACATAAGTCAATATGTGTGAATATATGTACCTACGTGTTTTGATAACATTTTAATGACCCCCCTTAAAGTTGTGTGGTCAAAGCTACAGTCACTTACTTCTGCTGAAGTCCAATGATATTACATTACATTAAGCCTGAGGCTGAGGGATTTGGATATAAGACAGGAACACAGCAGAAGAACCTTGAAGATGTGACTCTTTGAGCTTGCTTTCAAGGCAAATGGAGCAAAGACACTAAGATATTCAATCATGCAAAAACCTTCAGAAACACATCTTTCAAAGATTAATATCAACAGTTGCTGTGCACTGGATCTAATATCAAATCATTTTATCTGAGTTTTTAAGGTAAAGACAATAGGTAAAGATACTCAGCTGCTAGCTAGGGTTGTGTGCATATTGAAACAGAGATTCTGCCATTGTGTTTAACTAATTTAACTTTAAATATTTTCCAGGAATATTAAGTATTTCAGACCAAAGACAATCTTCTCACTGAAAAACAAAGGTAAGTGTCAAGTACTGGAAGGGGACTTAGTATTAAGAATTCATAAGGTAGCCTGGTTCTGAGACAAAGCATTAGACAAGTGTTGAGAGCTTTTTAATTATTTAATGTGTGGCTGATACGTGTTAAAATCAATGCAAAAAGTGTTTTACAATAAATGCAGTTCTTCAGATTTCTCAAATGACCTTGTAATACAAAAATGTAAAGATACATATGTTGAATCGGAGGAAAAAGAGAACAATGTGTCTATTTTGATTCCATCTCCTCCAGCTTATAAAATCTTCCTTTCACAAAAAGCGTATCCAGTAGATAGTGTCATTAGATCAATCATTCATTGAGGTGACAGCACCTAACAGCCATGGGATTAAATAATGAAATATTTATTGATGATGTAATGAGGCAAGGAATGATGTTACTAATAAAGGTCTCCTTTCACGCCACACTTCCCATGCCCACCAATCTACTGCATTGCTTTTCTCAGTTACTTTCTTTGTGGCTGTGACATTTCACCTGTTATTGGTATTATTTCTTCGCCTCTGGTATTGCAATTCTTCCACAGTGGCAAATTTTTATCTCCACTGCTAAAGTTTAAGGTTTCATATAACAGCCCAAAATAGAGCCCTACTGTGATTCTATAGCACTGGGGCATCATTGGTTGGTCCCCATGGCTGTTGATGCCCTTAAATGTTTGCATTTACATCAGACTGAACATGGCTCCAGAATGAGACCGCGCTTGTGTGTGACATAGCTAGCATAAGTCAAGTCCCCACTGTCCTGAAAGGACACAAAAACTGTGTGAGAAAAGACTAAAGGATATATTGATTAGATGTATGCTTTTTAAGTTCCTAATAAACTCAATGTCAGGAATACAATCAAAACTAATTTGGGAGGACTCTGGCTCTATTTTTTTTGAATATCAGTTTTTGGTACACAGTCTTACGGGTGCTGCAGATGTGTGAGAAAGTGGAGTGTCTATGATGTACCCAAGTTTATCTGGAAGCTCTTTGACTTTTCAACTAAATAGCCTGTCAGGAAGTGTTTTTGTAGTATCTTTACACTAAAATTGAGATAAAGAAGTAACTCCAACTTACTGAATGCTCAGAGTGATTGCTCCAATAAATAGAATGACTTTGGAACTAGACATAAGTACATTTAAAGCTGAGTCCCAACATGCAACTGTTGCAATTTGGTGGAAGTATTGTCTCTTTTCATCTCTTCTTCTTCAGTTGGGACTAAGTGAAAGCTGCTTCTTCAAGAATACATAAAAGAACCATTCATCAGACAACTGAGGCTTGAGATAAATGGACTCTTGGGGTCATCATGACTGTTTTTTCCCAAAACTTACAAATGAATCTGCTGATGATGCCCACTGGTGAAAGGAAGCAAGAACAGAGGAGGGGAGAGTACGTTTCTATTTGTTTCCTAAGGTTTTTTTATTGGTGGTGGTGGTGGTGATGGAGGTGGTAGTGGTGATGGTTGTTGTTTATTTGTTTGGTTTGTTTTGTTTCATTTTTTCGAGACAGGGTTTCTGTGGGTATCGTTGGCTATCCTGGAACTCACTCTATAGCCTCAAACTAACAGATATCTGCCTGCCTCTGCCTCCAAAATGCTGGGATTAAAGGCAAGCAGCACCACGCCCAGCTTGATTCCTATGTTTTTGACAGAGACTAAAAATGGAAGCCAGGAGGCTTCATCCTGTTTCAGTCCTATAGCATTTCACATGAGTATCCCCCCACGATCACACACACATACACACACACACCCAAAACACACACATACCACACACACACACACATACACACGCACACACCCAAAACACACGTACACCACACACGCACATACCACACACACACACACTTTCCTCCTCTTCCCTATTTGCTCAAACCAATACTGATACTGATACTGTTGACAGCCTACAGTTCACAGTCATAGTTTCATCACTCATTTAGTTAACGACAGAATAAGGAGGGGGTGAAACTACTGCTCCATTTTCTCATGGCAGAGGGTTCAGCACTGCCTGTCACAAAGCACATAAACCCTACATTTAGTGAAAATCAAATGATTGTTCAGAAGAATTCCAGAATCTCCTTATGTTCATATCCAGGAGTCTCCCTATACAATGTAGAATACAACTGATAATAATAACAATAACAAATTAAGAAAAGTTAACTTGATAGTGCTTTTTCATAGAAAAGCCATAATCTTTGCCCCTCAAGTAAAATAACTGACAAAAAGAATTACAAAAATTTCATTAAAGCAAAACAAATGGATTTTTTAAAAAAGAGAGAGAGAGAGAGAGAGAGAGAGAGAGAGAGAGAGAGATTTACTTAAACCGGTGGAAGTTTGATATCAAAAGCATCAAAATGAAGCATGGTAAATTTTTTCTATTATTAATATCATAAGTGACACTACTAATGTATTTTCTTTTCCAATGTTACTCTCTGTAGAAAAAATACTGAATGATTTTCTATGTGCTAATTTGATTATAAAGTTAACTGCAATATTTAGATTATGAACAACAATCTATTCCAGGTGCTATAGCCATAAAAAGGAGCTTCTGAATTGCATTTTAGAAGCTTAGGAAGGCAAGACAAACAGCCTGACACGAAACAAAAAAAGCAAAGAAAGAGGGTGTTTTGTTGGAGATGGAAAACTACACCAGGGTCAAAGAACTTATTTTTCTTGGCCTGACCCAGAGTCAAGAAGTCAGCGTGCTGCTGTTCCTTTTCCTTCTC
>JAQHUG010000535.1:412282-428350 GCA_028555095.1 Dicrostonyx torquatus | reverse complement strand
GTATCCCTGTGCATTTTTATGTCTACAATCAAAAGACAGACTCGAACACTCTGTTCGAACTCAGTTACAGCCCAAAGCAAGTTCAGGCTTCTCAATACTTACTTGTTCCAGGCTTGAATCATCCTGTTTTATGACTATGTGCAGGCAGATATCTACACAGTGTTGCAATCAAGCATCAAAGACTATACATTCTACTCAGTCAGAGAGTGTACGCACTATTCTGCAGGTCATGGAATCTTTTCCAAAATACACCACATCCCGAAACACAAAGCAAATCTTACAAATTCAGAAAAATTTAAGTAACACCATGTATCTTATCTGACCACAATACCATAAAATTAAAATCAACACCAAATGAATCTCTAGTAAGTATAAAATGCATGATGATTAAACAATACATTTCTGAATAATAAATGGGTCAAAGAAGAAATTAAAGTTTTCCTGAAAATAAAAGAAAATGAAAACACAATGCAACAAAGCCTCTAGGAAGCATTAAAAGCAGTTCTATGAGGGAATGTGTAGCTATAAACACTTGTATTTTCAAATCAGAAAGAACAACCCCATCTGTCTGACCCTTCACACTACAAGTCCCACGCTGCCCCCAAACCCACTTATCCCCTGCTACCTCAGAGGAACTCTGAAACACAGACTGCAAATTCAAGGAGAGGACCAAGAAGTGAGTGACCACTCACCTGGTGGGGCACTCCACTCTCTAGGCCATCCATACCAGAGCAAAACCTGGGCCCCTCCCCCACTTGACTCAGCTTCTCTAGCCAGTCAACAGGCAAGCTTCTTACAGGTAGGAACCCGACCAATCAGACCCTGCCAGCTACAAGTTCCTCTCCACCCCCAAGCCCTCCCATCACCAACCCTCCCCAGCCCACACCTCCACACACCCCACATCCCCCACAACCCTGCCCACTCTACCTCAGAGGAACTCTGAAGCACAAGCTGCACTTAGACAGAGAGGACCAAGAGAGCAAACAAAGAGAGCAGACCAAAAGAGCAGGACAAGAGAGACCTCAGTGGCTCTCTGAAACACAGACAGCAACAGCACAGAGCAGACCAAGAACAGTTACCAAAGACACAGACAGTCACTGCAAGGATTGGACCAAGAAGCAAAAACACTGGCGGCACCTATTGGAGGAAGAGATGGGTAGGCGCCAATGCAAGAATTCATCCAGCAACCTAGAAAGAAACATGGTTACACCAGAACCCAGTGGTCATACAACAGGAAGACTTGATCATCCTAACACATAAGAAGCAGAAGAAAATGACTTTAATTGTAACTTTATGAGGATGGTGAAGATCTTTAAAGAGGAAACAAAAAAATTCCCTTAAAGAAATGAAGGAAAAGACAAACAAAAAAAATTGGAAGAAATCAATAAATCTCCCAGAGAAAACCAAGAAAACAAAGGAAAAAAACAATCAAGCAGGTGAAACAAACAGTTCAAACAATTCAAGACTTGAAAACTAAAATAGAGGGAATAAAGAAAACACACACCGAGGGAATTCTGGATATGGAAAATCTCGGTAAATGAATGGGAACTACAGAGGCAAGCATAACCAACAGAATACAAGAGATGAAAGAGAGAATCTCAAGTGTTGAAGATACTATAGAGGAAGTAGATTCATCGGTCAAAGAAAACATTAAATCCAACAAATTATTAATGCAAAACACCCAGGAAATCTGGGACACCATGAAAAAACAAAACCTTAGAATAATAGGGATAGAAGAAGGAGAGGAACTCCAGCTCAAAGGCACAGAAAATATATTCAACAAAATCATGGAAGAAAACTTTCCCAACCTAAAGAAGGATATCCCTATGAAGGTACAAGAGACTTACAGAACACCAAATAGACTGGATCAAAAAAAAAAATCCCCTCACTGGTGCAGGACAATTCTGTATCCTGTCAATCATGGTTTAAATAAATGCTGATTGGCCAGGCAGGGAGTATTGGTGGGAAAACCAGACAGGAAGTAGAGGTGAGAACAGGAGATTTGGGAAGCAGGAAGTTTCCCTGGCATTCCTGCGCAGATCTCCAAGGAGGCAACATGTAGCAGCCCAGCTGAGAAAAGGTACTGGCCATGTGGCTGACAATGGGTTAATATAAGTTATGGGAGCTGGTAGGAAGACTGAGCTAATGGGCCAATCAGTTAATAACCTAATGTAGACTCTCTGTGTGATTTTCTTTGGGGCTTGCCGGCTGTGGGGTACTGGGCGAGACAGAAAGCCCAACAAGCAGGCCCCTCATGTTACACCTCACCAAATAATAATCAAAATGCAAAACATGACATACAAAATAAAGGGAGAATATTAAGAGCTGCAAAAGGAAAAGGGTCAAGTAATATATAAAGGCACACCTATCAGAACTACACCTGACTTCTCAATGAAAACCATGAAAGCCATACGTTCCTGGACAGATATTCTTCAGACACTAAGACACCACAGATTCAAGCCCAAACTACTATACCCAGCAAAGTTTTCAATCATCATCTATGGAGAAAACAAGACATTTCATGACAAAACCAGATTTAAACAATACCTATCTGCAGTTGGAAGCTGTTTGTTTATTTTCTGGCCAACCAGATCCAAAATAATCACACAGAAATTATAATAATTGCAAAATTGCTTGGCCAATGACCCTAGTGTATTTCTAGTTAGCTCTTACATCTTAAAATAACCCATTCCTATTATTTTATATTTTACCATTAGGCTCATGGTTTACCAGTAAGGTTCCTAGTTGTCTGTCAGCTTTGGCAGCGACATGGCATCTCCCTGACTCTGTTCTTTTTCCTTCTCTATATGCTTGGAATTCCCACCTTACTCTATTCTGCCCTGCCATAGGCCAAAGCAGTTTTATTTATTAACCAATAAAAGCAACACATATGCAAAAGGACTTCCCACACCACCTGTCCACAAATCCAACCCTATAGAAAGTACTAGAAGGAAAACTCCAACCCAAGGAACCTAACTTCACCAAAAAAAAAAAAAAAAAAAAAAAAACCACAGACATCAGATAACATCACACCAGCAAACCCCAAGGAAGGGTAAAACACAAACGCTACCATGGAAAAATAGTAGGAATTAACAATCACTCATCATTAATATCTTTTAATACCAATGGACTCAATTCACATATAAAAAGACACAGACTGAGAGAATGGATATGAAAACAGGATCCAGCCTTCTGCTGTTTATAAGAAATACACCTCAGCCTCAAAGACAGATATTACCTGAGAGTAAAGGGTTGAGAAAGGATGTTCCAATCAAATGGACCTAAGAAACAAGCAGGTGTAGCTATCCTAATATCTAACAAAATAGATTTCAAACTAAAATCAATCAGAAGAGATGGAGAAGGACACTTTATACTCATCACAGGAATAATCCATCAAGATAAAGCCTCAGTCCTGAACAACTATGCCACAAAAACAAGAGCACCCACATATATTTAAAAAAAATTACTCAAGCTTAAATCACACATCAAACCCCACCCAAACACAATATGCCTTTTTCAATGCTCAAGAACCTTAGCCATCAGAGAAATGTACATCAAAACAACTCTGAGATTCCATCTTACACTTTTGAGAATGGCCAAGATCAAAAACACTGATGACAACTTACGCTGGAGAGGATATGTAGTAAAGGCAACACTCTTCCACTGATGATGGGAGTGCAAAGTGATACAGGAACTATGAATATCAGTATGTCAATTTCTCAAAAAAAAATAGAAAACAACCTACCTCAAGATCCAGCAATACCATTTTTGGGTATACACACAAAGGATGTTCAATCATATCACAAGGACATGTGGTCAACTATGTTCATAAGCAGCATTGTTTCCAGAACCTGGAAACAACCTAAATATTCCTCAACCAAAGAATGGATTAAAAAAATGTGTTACATTTATACAATGGAGTACTACACAGCAGAAAAATAAATGACATCTTGAAATTTGCAAGCAAATGGACAGATCTAGAAAATATCTTATTGAGTAAAGTAACCCAGACCAAGAAAAATAAATATCATGTGTACTCACTCATAAGTAAATTTTAGACATAAAGCAAAAAGAAAAAACCTACAATTCACAATCCCATAGAACCTACAACAAAGAGAGACATACATGGATCTAATGTACATGGGAAGTAGGAAAAGACAAGATCTCCTGAGTTAATTGGGAGCCTAAAGACCATGAGAGATGGTAGAAGGGGAGGGGAGAGGAGAAAAATATATAGCTCAATAAAAACAATTTGAAAAAAAGAATATATCTTCTTCTAGGCACCTCATGGAATCTTCTCTAAAACTGACAATATACTTGGTAACAAAGAAAACCTGAACAGCTACAAAAAAAATAGAAATAACCCCCTATATCTTATTGGATCACCATGGTTTAAAGTTAAAATTTAACAACACTAATTGCAAAATTGCATAAATGGAAATTAAACAGTGCTCAATTGAACCACCTCTGGGTCAAGGAAGAAATAAAGAGAGAAATTAAAGACTTCCTTTAACTTAAGGAAAATGAAGGCACAATGTACACAAACCTATGGGACTCCATGAAAGCAGTGCTAAGAGAAAAATTCATAGCACTAAGTGCCTACATGAAGAAGGTGGAGAAATCTCACACACGTGACTTAACAGTACACCTGAAAGTTCTAGATCAAAAAGAAGCAGACTAACCCATGAGGAATATATGGCAGAAATAATCAAATTGAGGGCTGAAATCAATAAAATAGAAACAAAGAAAGCAATACAAAGAATCAATGAAACAAAGAGCTGGTTCTTTGAGAAAATCAACAAAATAGACAAACCCTCACCCAAACCAACCAAAAGGCAGAGAGAGAACATCCAAATTAACAAAATAAAAAATGAAAAGGGGGACATAGCAACATACACTGAGGAAATCCAGAGAATCACTAGGTCATACTACAAAAACCTGTACTCCTCAAAATAGGAAAATGTAAAAGAACAATTTTCTAGATAGATAACACATACCAAAATTAAATCAAGACCAGGTTAACAATTAAAATAGCCCTATAAACTGCAAAGAAATGGAAGCAGTCATCAAAAGGCTCCCAACCAAAAGAAGTTTAGGGCTGGATGGTTTCAGTGCAGAATTCTATTAGAACTTTAAAGAAGAGCTAATGCCTATACTCCTCAAAGTGTTCCACGAACTAGAAACAGAAGGAACATTGCCAAACTTTTTTATGAAGCTAAAGTTACTCTGATATCAAAACTACACAAAGACTCAAGCAAGAAAGAGAATTACAGACCAATCTCACTCATAAACATAGATGTGAAAATACTCAATAAAATACTGACAAACAAATCCAAGAACACATCAAAAAAAATCATCCACCATGATCAAGTCGGCTTCATCCCAGAGATGCAGAGATGGTTCAACATATGAAAATCTACCAATATAATCCACCATATAATTAAACTGAAAAAAAAACCATATGATCATTTCATTAGATGTTGAAAAAGTTTTTAAGAAAATCCAACACCCCTATATGATAAAGGTTGTGGGGAGATCAGGGATACAAGGAAGATATCTAAACATAATAAAAGCAATATACGAGGTGCCTCCTTAGCGCAGTAGGCAGCGCATCAGTCTCATAAAAGCAATATACGGCAAACAGACAGCTAGCATCAAATTAAATGGAGAGAAACTCAAGCGATCCCACTTAAATCAGGAACAAGACAAGGGCGTCCACTCTCTCCATATTTATTCAACATAGTTCTTGAAGTTCTTACTAGAGCAATAAGACAACAAGAGGAAATAAAGGGGATTCAAATTGGAAAGGAATAAATCAAGTCAAACTTTCATTATTTGCAGATGATATGATAGTATATATAAGTGAGCCCCAAAACTCTACTAGAGAACTTTTAAAACTGATAAATTCCTTCAGTAATGTGTCAGGATACAAGATCAACTCAAAAATATCAGTAGCTCTCCTATATACAAGTGATTAAAAATAAATGAGAAATCAGAGAAAAGAGAAACATCAACAAATAACACAAAATATCTTAGGGTAATACTAACTGAAGAAGTGAAGTACTTGTTCAACAAGAACTTAAAGTCTTTGAAGAAAGAAATTGAAGAAGAAAATGGAAAGATCTCCCATGCTCTTGGATAGGTAGGATCAACATAATAAAAATGGCAATCCTACCAAAAGCAATCTATAGATTCAATGCAATCTCCATCAAAATCCCAACACAATTCTTCACAAACCTTGAAAGAATAATAATCAACTTCATATCGTAAAACAAAAAACCCAGGACAGCCAAAATAATCCTGTACAATAAAGAAATTTCCAGAGGTATCACCATCCCTAACATCAAGCTCTATTATAGAACTACAGTAATGAAAACAGCTTGATATCGACATAAAAACCAACAGGTTGACCATTCCAATT
Source organism: Dicrostonyx torquatus (assembly GCA_028555095.1). Taxonomy (NCBI): domain Eukaryota; kingdom Metazoa; phylum Chordata; class Mammalia; order Rodentia; family Cricetidae; genus Dicrostonyx; species Dicrostonyx torquatus. The sequence continues at coordinate 421,929 of JAQHUG010000535.1, read as the reverse complement.
AAATCGAGGACCTGGATATTAATACACACACCTATAAACACCTGATTTTTGACAAAGAAGCTAAAATTATACGATGGAAAAAAGAAAGCATCTTCAACAAAAGGTGCTGTCATAATTGTGTGTCAACATGTAAAAGAATAAAAATAGATCCATATCTATTACCATGTACAAAACTCAAGTCCAAATATATTAAAGACCTCAATATATATCCGATCACACTGAACCTGAGAGAATAAAAATTAGGAAGTAGCTTTCAAAGCATGGGCATAGGAGGCCACTTCCTAAATATAACACCAGTAGCACAAACACTGAGAACAACAATAAATAAATGGGACCTTCTAAAACTTAGAAGCTTCTGTAAAGCAAAGAACACAGTCAATAAGAAAAAAAAAAGGCAGCCTACTGAATGGGAAAAGATCTTCACCAACCCCACATCAGACAGAGGACTGATCTCCAATATGTATAAAGAACTCAAGAAATTTGACATCAAAATTCCAAATAATCCAATTTAAAAAGTAGAGTACAGATCTAAACAGAGAAACCTCAACAGAAGACTCTCAAATTTAAGTAAATGTTCAACATCCTTAGCCATCAGGGAAATTCAAATCAAAACGACTCTGAGATACAATCTTACACCAGTTCGAATGCCCAAGAATAAAAACACCAATGATAGTTTATGCTGGAGAGGGTATGGAATAAGGGAAACATTCCTCCATTGCTTATGGGAATGCAAACTTGTACAACCACTCTAGAAAGCAGTACGGTGGTATCTCAGAAAATTGGGAATCAACCTACCTCAGGACCCAGCAATACCACTCTTGGGCATATACCCAAAGGATGCTCAATTATACTACAAGGATATTTGTTCAACTATGTTCATAGCAGCATTGTTTGTAGTAGCCAGAACATGGAAACAACCTAGATGCCCCTCAACAGAAGAATAGATAAAGAAAATGTGGTACATTTACAATGGAGTACTACTCAGCAGTAAAAAGCAATGACATCTTGAAATCTGCATGAAAATGAATGGGTGGTGGGCCAAAATTATCTCAGGGCCTGTACCTCGAGGCCTGTAGGACAGAGAAAAGCCTGGCTTGAGTTTGTCAGAACCGAGTGAGAATGAGACAGGAAAAACTAGGTAGACACCCCTCCAGCCAAAGGGAGAGCTTGGCTGTCCCTCATTGGCTGGAGGTACCCCCACATCACACCATGTCACTTAACCTATATAAGCTGATGCTCACAGTAATAAACTGAGTTCCTGCTTTGACTTGACTCCCTTTAGTATCTGATTGTCCTGCATCATGGGGCTGCAGATCTGATTGTCCTGCATCATGGGGTTGCAGATCTGATTGTCCTGCATCATAGGGCTGTAGAACAGACAGATAGTACATTCACCTTTCTCTGGGGAATACTGAGGCTAAGGAGGTTTAGCAACTGGTGTCCAATGTGGGGCGACTGGTCCCAGGGCAAAGCGGTCATCAAGGTGGGTGGGACCCCACTATGGGTATGCAACTTCACACAAAAATGAGCCAGTACTTAAGATGTTGAGATATATGCTACTTTCCTGAGGCCTGGAATTGTCAGACCACAGTGCGATCCAGGCATGGGAGGATATAATTACCCTGGCCTCCTGGGTACACCCCAGAAATCTTTTCTCATAGGGCACATGGAACTAGGTGGAGACTCTGGCCAGAGAAAGAGGAAAACACTTTGATATAACCCCACCATTGGGGTTCTATCCAACTATTATGGCCCTTAAGGCATGTTTTTACCCTGCTGCTCTGCCCCTTCCCCCCCCCCCAATGACAGGTAAGGAAAAGGTCAGAGACCAGGAGAGGTCTAAAGAATCTGAAAATACTCCTTTGGTGAAGGATCAAAAAAAAAAAAGTAAAAGCTAAAAAATTGGAGGCCGCTGCCCAGCTGAAAGAACTGGTATCAGATTTATGGACATCCAAGCTTCTAGATGAGCTGGAGAGTGACCCTAAACCATTAGAAATCATAGAACAAAAAGCAAAAAGAAGCAGGACCATGAAGATGAGAGCAAGCAGAAACACGGAGAAAGAAAGTTCTTGGTCACCTCCCCTCTGTGGAAATTAAGCTGATACCTCCCTTGGCCAGCCCAGTTGATAAAATAAAGATCAGCAAACAAAGAATAACTACACAAGTTGCAGGAAAATCTCTTAGAAGGGGCAAAAAGAAGCTGTCTTCCTTTCCAAAGCAAATTTTACACAGGAAAATGCTGTAATTTTAGCCCAAGATTTTAACATGCACCTGTTTGTGACTTCATCAGTACTTGTGTATGTTATTAAAGGTCACCTAATTTGAAAGGAAATAATTTATATAAATTGTATAATTTTGTAAACAAGTAAATGAGTAAAGTAGCTCCATATGGAGTGTGGCTCTTCTAGTCCAGGCATCTTATAAAACTTCATACGTTTATATGATATGCAAATATGGCTTATCATTGGGATGTTAAATAAACTACTGTAAAGTATAAAAAAAATCTGAAAATAACCAACTGGCTAGGAGAACTGGGGAGAAGGAGATAGGCGAGGAGCAGGAAAGGCCAAAGATTGGGAGAGGTGTGAAGAATCCAAAAGTAACCAACTTACCAAAAGAATGGGAGAAAAGGAGACAGACGAGGGGGAAGAACAAAATTGGGCACAATTTACTGAAGAGCGGTCTCAGGGGGAAGGAATATGGCAGGCAGAGTCAAAGACAAAAAGGAAAGTAGATATTGTCTATGACAAGGATGGCCCCCTTATATCCCCAGCCATTCTGGAAAGGATAAAATGGGAGAGAGGAATGGGACAAATAAGGGGACTCCATCCTTGCCAGGAGGAAATGAATATACCAGCCTCCAGGAAGAACAGCAAAGGTGGGACTCACACAGAGGAATGTGGGGCGGAGCCTCCTGGGGATACTTAAGCTGAGGCCTATAGGGCTAAGGTCTATAGACCCAAGCCTCCCCAGTCAATGTTGCCCCTAGCCCTAATCACCCCCTAGCCTGGTATCCTTGGGGAGCTAAGAACCTGAAAGAATTGAGACAGGCAGTGGCTGAGGATAACCACAACTCCCCTTGGGCCATGACCCTCCTTCAGGAAGTAGCCTACCATCCTTGTGTCCCCAAAGACTGGTATATGGCTAAGGCTACCTACCCTGGGGGTATCCCAATATGTTAAATGAATGTCCTTCTTTAAGGAGGCCTGTCATACTAGGGCAGAGTTCAATAGAGCTTCTGACCCCCCAGTTCCCATCACTTATCCAGTACTAACTGGTACAGGGGAAGGTTTTTTCACTGGGGTCCAACAAGCCACAATTGCTGCTCCATATTGGGACCAAGTTAGACAAGCAGGCCTGGAGGCTTGGGGCAAGCTAGAGGAGAGACCCACTGATTCACTGGCATGATGTAAAAACCAGGGGGTGCCGCTTCTAGACTTTAGTGTCTGTGTGCAGACAAGTCTTGAGAGGAAATCCGCCTCCTCCCCCCCCCCACCGTGGGCTTGAAGACCAATTTACTAAGCTTCTAGTCTGGGAAGGTATGAACCAAGATACTAGGATGGCTTGTGCTGGCCTTAGGGAAGGGTCTATGAGTCAATGGGTTGTGGCATCGCAGAATGTTGGGACCCAGTCACATACCAACCAGACTTTTGTGGTGGCCCTTCAGGCCCAGATCCAAACTCTAAACTCTTCTATTATGCAAGCCCTGGGGACTGGACAGCAAAAGCGAACACCTGGGAAGTGTTTCTTATGTGGTCAACTGGAGCATTTTAAGAGTGATTGCTCACAAAAGGGTAATAAAACCCAAGTGCAGAAGAGACCCCCCCCCTCCATCTCCCTGCCCTCGCTGCCACAAGGTATAACCACTGGGGCTCAGATTGTCACTCCAAATTTGATACAAATGGAAAACGCATCGCAAATCAACCTTTAAATTAGATGGGGGCACCTTCCAGCGCCTCCTTAACCAAAGGAAGGAAAGATGTACCCTCAGTTAACTGGACCATTCCAATGGTAGAGGGGTTCTGACCCAATATGATATGATCTTTGGGGGACAAAGACTCCAGTGCCTGATAGACACTGGAGCTGACACAATGATCCTCAGAAAAAAAGAGGTATCAGAAACAAAGAGGTACTGGCCAGCTGGGATCTCATAACTGGGCCGCCTATCACGGGAGTTAGGGTAAAGTTTATATCTCAAGAAATGGCCAGTCCCATAACTTGGGTGGGGTTGGACAGAGACAAAGGAAAGTTCAGGCCTCTGATCCTCCTGGGGTTGTCTACAAACCTCCTGAGACAAGATTTGTCAGGACAAATGGATGCCATTATTACCACTGACCACCTAGCTTTTTATGATGATAAAACTGAGTAAGGTGTCATCAGGCAACCCCCCCCCCGACACCTGGATTCACCTCCAAAAGTAGAGGCCACTGTGAGGGAACCTGGTAAGCTGGTATGGGTGGAGTAGTGGCCATTACCTAAACTTAAACTTAAGATACACAAGGAAATCACCAGAAACCTGCTTAAAGAAGGATGGATAAGGCCCTCCATTAGCCCCTGGAACAGCCCTGTGTGTGTGATATGTAAGCCTAATAGGACCTGGAGAATGTTACAAGACCCAAGAGCAATCAGTGTCCTTATAGAGCTAGTAGGGACCCCTTTAAGGGGCTTACCTTGAGTTCCAGCAATCTCCTCCCAATTTCACCCCACTGTAATTGATCTAAAGGACTGCTTCTTCTCAATTCCTCTTCATGAGGAGGATTACGAAAAGTTCACCTTTTCCATCTCTATAGTTAACTCCTCTTGACCTGATGAGAGATACAAATGGGCTATTCTCCCACAGGGAATGGTCAACAGCCCATCCTTTTGCCAACAATATTTGTATAGTATCCTCTCTCCTTATTTTGACAAAGATAGTAACCTCCTATATGTTTATATGGATGATCTAATCATTGGGCATTTGGAGGAATCAGGGCTAGATCCCTGGGTGGCCACTATTGTTGTTATCCTCCAACAACATGGCTTTAAAATAGCCCCAAACAAAATACAAAATTTCATATGTTGGTATCCCAATTAATACTCACTCAAGCTAAAGTGAATGGACCCCAATTAATCCTGCCTGAGACTCTCACTTTATCAAGGTTACAAAAGATACTGGGGGAAATGAACTGGGTAAGGCCCTGGTTGTCTGCAGAGACTTGAGAGACTAGATGTGTTATATGATCTCCTAAAAGGGGGGCAACCTTATGAGATCATTTCCTTACCCTGTGAGGGCCATCAGGCACTCACTGACTTCATCAATGAGCTCCATCAGGCTTCTTTGGTGAGATATAATCCTAACATTCCAATCCAAGACTGGATATTATTAGGTGAAAAGACCATGCTGGCTGCCATTGTTTGACAATCACAACCACTAGAATGGGTACACACCACCCTAGAGTGTACTCTCTAGTCAATCAAATAGCTGATAGGATTATAAAAGTCAGGGACATGTCCCTCCAACATTATGGAAAAGATCCCTCTATTAATTCCATTCAAAATCAAGGACTTAGAATAGGCAGCCAGACATTGTTCTTGATTGAGCCTCACCCTGGAAGGATTTCTGGGACATGCACAAAAGGGGAAATTGTTGGGCCAAAATTATCTCAGGGCCTGAACCTCGAGGCCCGTACAACAGAGAAAAGCCTTACTCGAGTTTGTGGGAACCGAGTGAGGATGAGACAGCAAAAACTAAGTAGATGCCCCTCCAGCCAGAGGGAGGGTTTGGCTGTACCTCATTGGCTAGAGGTACCCCCACATCACACCATGTCACTTAACCTATATAAGCTGATGCTCACAGTAATAAACTGAGTTCCTGCTTTGACTTGACTCCCTTTAGTATCTGATTGTCCTGCATCATGGGGCTACAGATCTGATTGCCCTGCTCAATGGGGCTGCCCAACTGGTGGATAGCACACTCACCTTTCGCTGGGGAATAAAAAGGCTAAGGAGGCCTAACAACTGTCACCCAATGTGGGACGACTGGTCCCAGGACAAAGCAATCATCAAGGTGAGTGGGACCCCATGATGAGTAATACAACTTCACACAAAAATGACCCAACACTTATTAAGGTGTTGAGATATATGCTAGAGTACTCTATTGAATAGATATGGAGGAATGGACAGCTTTTTCTTGTTCCTGATTTTAGTGGAATCACTTTGAGTTTCTTTCCATTTAGTTTGATTTTTTGTTGGCTTACAGTATATTTTCTTTATTATGTTTAGAAATGTTCCTTGTATCTCTGATCTCTCCAACACATTTATCATGAAGGGATGTTGCATTTTGTCAAAGGCTTTTCTTATTTTTAGCATCTAATGATGGTCATGTGGTTTGGTTTTTTTTCTTTCAGTTTATTTATATGGTAAATGACACTGATAGATTTTCATATGTTGACCCATCCATGCATATCTAGAATGAAGCCTACTTGATCATGGTAGATGATTTTTATGATGTGTTCTAAGATTCATTTGCCAGTATTTTATTCAGTATTTTTGCATCAATGTTCATGAGGGAGATTGGTCTGTAATTCTCTTTCTTATTGCTTCTTTGTATGATTTGGATGTCAGGGTGACTGTAGCCTCATAAAAAGAGTTTGGCAGTATTCCTTCTGCTTCTACAATGTGGGACAATTTGCGGAGTATCGGTATTAGTTCTTCTTTGAACTTCTGGTAGAATTCTGTACTGAAACGATCTGGCCCTGGACTTTTTTTGGTTGGGAGGTTTTTTTATGACTGTTTCAATATAGTACCTGAAGTCCTGGCTAGAGCAATAAGACAACAAAGGAAGTCAAGAGAGTATAAACTGGAAAGGAAGAAATCAAACTTTTGTTATTTGCTGATGATATGACAGTATATACAAGTAACTCCAAAAATGCTACCAGGGAACACCTACAGCTGATAAATACATTCAGTAATGTGGCAGGATACAAGATTAACTCAAAAAAATCAATAGCTCTCCTGTATACAAATTATAAAAGGGTTGAAAAAGAAATCAAAGAAACATCACCCTTCACAATAGCCACAAACAACATAAAATATCTTGGAATGACTCTTGTAGTAGGAGGGTTCATCTGTATTTCTGTGCTTTGATTGGTTAAATAAAGACTCTGCCTGGCTTGTAAGATAGGTCAGCCCTTAGGTGGGCAAAGTAGACAGAACGGAAGTTCTAAGGAGAAGAAAGGAAGTGAGCCAGACGCCATGAGCTTTCACCACAGATGGATGAAGGTTAGAATTGTCCGGTAAGTCACCACTCATGGTGACATACAGACTTTTATAATGGGTTAATTTATATGTGAGAGCTAGCCAAGAAAAGGCTAGAGATAATGGGCCAGGTAGAGTTTAAATGAATACCGTTCTCATGTGGTTATTTTGGGCATAAGCAAGCAACCAGCAGCTGAGCAGGCCAGCAGCTGGGGGCTGGGAGTCAGGTGCTGGGAACACAACACACACCTCTCCTCGATTAATTACAACAGACTCTAACAAATAAAAGTGAGATACCTGTATGACAAGGTCTTTGAAGAATGAAATTGAGAAAATATCAGAAAATTAAAGATTGCCCCCACAATCTTGCATAGGTAGGATCAATATAATAAAAATAACAATCTTACCAAAAACAATCTACAGATTCAATGCAATAAACATAAAAATCTCAACACAATTCTTCACAGATCTCAAAAGAACAATACTAAATTTCATACAGAAAAACAAAAAGGCCAAGAGAGCAAAAACAACCTTATACAATAAAAGAACATCTGGAGGCATCACCATCTCTGACTGTAAACTCTATTATAGAGCTAAAGTAATGAAAATAGCTTGTAATTGGCATAAAAATAGACAGGTGAACCAATGAAATAGAATTAAAGACACTGATATTAACCCACAAACCTATGAGTATCTGATTTTTGACAAAGAAGCTAAAGATATAAAATGGATAAAAGAAAACAAATGGTGCTGGTATAACTGGATGTCAACCTGTAGAAGAATGAAAATAGACACATATCTATCACTATGCACGAAACTCAAGTCCAAAGACTTGATCAAAGACCTCAGCATAAAGCCAACCACACTGAACCTCATAGAAGAGCAAGTGGGAAGCAGCTTTGAACACATTGGCACAGGAGACTATTTCCTAAATATAACCCCAGTACCACAGACACTGAGATTGACAATTAATAAGTGGAACCTCCTGAAACTGAGATACTTGTGTAAAGCAAAGGACACAGTCAATAAGACAAGACAGATGCTTACAGAAAGGGAAAAGATCTTTGCCAACCCCACATCTGACAGAGGGTTGATCTCCAAAATATACAAAGAAACTAGACATCAAACTACCAAATAATCCTACAGATCAAAACAGAAAATTCTCCACAGAAGAATTTCAAATGGCTGAAAGACACTTAAGGAAATTTTCAACATCCTTAGACATCAGAGAAATGCAAAACAAAACAACTCTGAGATTGTTTTCATTTCAGAAAAAGTAAATCTGGTGACTAACTGGTACCTTCCTAATCTCTCTCTCTCTCTCTCTCTCTCTCTCTCTCTCTCTCTCTCTCTCATTTATAAATTTATATATTTATATAAAGATGTCACAAAAAGGAAAATGTGAGTGGGTCAGATACTTTGGGAAAGCCGAAATGTTTAGTAATTTGGGAAAATTGATTACATCCACTGCATGCAATTATCAAGTAGAGAATCCATAATCTAAAAGATACCTGTGCCCTGAAGTTGAAGAGGTTTGATTAAACAGGCCTCACATCTTATCTACTAGGAATTGTTGCTTCCAGATGATATCACAATGATGATGAAAAGAAAATGAGGCATCCTGAAGTCAGGCAGCTTGTGATAAGTACTTGGTGGATGCAGAAGTAGAAGTTAAGGAACAGTAAAGAGTTAAATATGGAAGAAGGAAAAGATATAAGGGAGTTGATAACTTAATGGTATACACAGATGTCCTCCAACTTACAGTGCTATTATCCTAATAAACCTAACACAAGTTGAAAATATCCTGTCATAATACATTCAATGTATCTAGCCTTGCACGTCACAACTTAGCCCCCTTAAACACACTCAGAATACTTACTTTAGCCTACAATTTGACAAAAGTCACCTATCATAAAAGCCGTTATATAGTGAAGCATTGACTGTCCATAAATTTATTCAATTCTGTACCTTACAGATTACAGAATCAATTTCTTTCCTCTGAAATCATGGAGTTGGCTGGAGTCTGTGACTTCTTGCTGCTGTTTTGCCCCCACAAGACTATCGTGCTGTAAACTGCTTGCTTGGGAAGGGATGAACCTTAAAATTTCAAATTTCAGTTCAATTTGTATTTATCTTTTTTGCACTATCTTAAGTTGAAAAATCATAATTTCAACCATTGTAAATCAGGGATCATCTTAACATGTGTTTGTGTATATATATATATATCTGACTCTAAAACTTTGTCATGTTCTGGAGTTATTATCAAAGAGACAAATCAAACATTGAGCCCTTGAGGTTTTTGGTTTTGTTTTTTTTTTTTTTTTTTGGTTTTTTGAGACAGGGTTTCTCTGTGGCTTTGGAGCCTGTCCTAGAACTAGCTCTTGTAGACTAGGCTGGTCTCGAACTCACAA
>JAQHUG010000535.1:284488-376630 GCA_028555095.1 Dicrostonyx torquatus | reverse complement strand
ACAAAGGACATTAAGCTTACAGCTCACAAGCCTGCAGAAGCCAAATAGCAAGTTGAACCCAAAGAAAAACATATAAAGATTTTCCTGGAAGTCGGAAGCAAACAAAACCTCTGGGACTTTTTATGACCAACCTTGTAGATGCTGGTACTAGATCCTGGATACTCTGGAAGGAAGAGTAGTCAGTGTTCTTAACCACTGAGGCATCTCTGCAAGCCCCATCTTCAGAACTGCTAACACTAAACATGATTAAAAAACACTATCTTACCTCTTATCAACTGGAGTTCCCAGTGTCAGCATCAACACTTTGTTTCTTAAAATACATCTTTCTTTTGTTTAGAAAACTAATGTATCAGGGCTGGAGAGATGACTCAATGGTTAAGAGGACTGGCTGCTCTTCCAGAGATCCTGAGTTCGATTCCCAGCAACCACATGGTGGCTCACAACCATCTGTAATGAGTTCTGGCGCCCTCTTCTGGTGAGCGAGCATACATAGAGGCAGAATGTATAATAAAAAATAAATAAATAAATCTTAAAAAAGAAACAACCAAAAAAAACATAAAAGAAAACCTAATGTATCATATTCATGGGGGAATGAAGACCAAACTAGAGAGACCAGCTAGCTCTATTTCCATCTTCCTGAAAATCCAGACGTCTGTCTTGTGAACTTCCTGCTAATGTATACTGGCAGTATCACTTGAAGTGCCAGTCTCTCAGCATCTGGGCTGAGTGACAGTTCCACACTTTTATGTATTCCTTTCTGGTCAACATGGCATCTCTTAAACTCTTTCACTCTTCCACTGGTGTTCCTCAGGCTTTGGTCAACCTCCTGACCGTGAGAAGAATACTGTCTTTCTCTTTCAGACCTAGGTGATAAATGATGTACATCTTCTCACTGCCTCTTTGGGGACTTGCTCTTGGAATCCAGTCATTACTCTGCAAATCAATTTGGGGACCATGAGAAATACCCATAGCTGAGTGCCTCATCTGACACCCTCAGATCTTCCAACTGGCAGACTGCACCAACTTCTTAATGCCTCACACTTCAGGTGATTCCCACTCCCAACAGCCGACTGACTCAGCTTCCAGGAAGCATGAGCAAATGACCCATGTTGTGGAGATGAGCAGCTCCCATGGCATCATGGTCAAGTTTTAGACTCATTAGTAAAATCATTGTTTTCATCCATTGAATCCAGGATGGTGTATTGTACACATTAGATAAAGGCAGCAGTTCCCAAAGTTAAACATCAAGGTTATACAATGGGTGTCTTAGTTAGGGTTTCTGCTGCTGTGAAGAGATATCATGACCAAGGCAACTCTTATAAAGGAAAACATTTCACTGGGGTTGACTTACAAATCAGAGGTTTAGTCCATTGTTGACATGGCAAGAAACATGGTGGCAGAGGCAGGTAGATGTGGTGCTGGAAAGGTAGCCGAGAGTTCTACACCTTGACCTGCAGGCAGCAGAAGGAAACTGTGCCACACAGGGCAAAGCTTATGAAGCCTCAAAGCCCACCGCCACAGTAACACACTTCCTCCAACGGGGTCACACCTCCTAATAGTGCCACTGTCTACAGGCCTATGAAGATCATTTTCTTTCAAACCAGCAGCCTAATTCAGAAGGGAAGAAACACACTGCTAGACAAATACGAAAACTCATTTTGAACATACCAATGACTTATACGTACCATATGCTAGAGGCTGAAAAATAACTTCCCAAAGCTATCCAGATCCTAATTCTAAGAACTTTGAATACATTATTGCAAGGGGGCGTTGGGGTGGGGGGTCCCTGCAAGCTCTACTGCTGGCATAGAAATGAACCACAAGAGGTAAGAAGGAAACTTAGTTCAGCACAACTGAGTTAGCAAAAATGGTCCACCCTCAGCAGTTTATTTTTATATATCTAAACACAGTAAAACTTTGGGAACAAATTTCCTCATTACAATTACAATTATTACAGGAAAACTTAGGGCATGACTACATCAAAACTCCTTGGCAAAGGATGTGTCTTTTGCAAAACACCTGTGACCTCTTTCTAAGAGAAACAACGCTCAGGATAGGGGTCTAGTAAGAGGGTTTGTAGCAAAACTAATAGTAAACTCTTTTGCAAAGTACGTGGGACCTCTTTCACAAGAATGGACTCTACTGACTGAGAAGCAATGCTCAGGAGTCTGGGGGATTGGTGAAGCTTTGCTCTAAAGGATAGCACAGATCACCAGGCTATAAACATTCACTCCAGCCTTCTGGGTGGAGACCACCGGGTGGAAAGCAGGTATAAATCTCTTCCACCTCGTGCCCTTTACACAGTATGTTAAGTATGTTATTTGATTTTGTAGAATATATTTTGGAGACTAGAAAGATGCCTCAGTGGTTAAGAGCACTGCTGCTCTTCCAAAGGAACTGAGTTCCCAAAACCCACTTGGCAGCTCACAATTGTCTCATGGCCTCTTCTGAAGTCTGTGGGTACTACACAAACTCATGATGCACAGACATGAATGCAGGCTAAGAACCCAGACACAGAAACTAAAAACAAAATGAGGAGAAGAAGAAGGGGGAGGAGGAGGAGCAGGAGAAGGAGGAAGAAAAAGAGGAGGAGGAGGAAGAGGAGGATGAGGTTGTGAAGATTAAAGGAAGATTAAAGTGCCTGGAATGAAAACTTTATTCTAAGTTTCTCAGGTATACCCAATATTATCACAGAGTATTTATAATAGAGGGAGGCAGAAGGGTGGGAAAAGAAAAAATGTGACAATATAAGTAGAAAACAAGAGTTTAAAAGAGTTATGCTGTTGGCTTTGAGGATGGAATATAGAACCATAAGCAGTGGAACAGAGATAGCTTTAAAGATAAGGATAAAAAAGCTAATGTATGGCTGCCATATGCTTGTCAAATGCATATTTAGGAAGTAGAAGATGGAGGATCAGGAATTCAAGAGCAACCCTAGCTAAACAGTGAATCTGAAACCTCCACTTAGGCCTCTCCTTTTACCTTTCACTGCCTCCTATAGCAGGTTTCTTCTGGGCCATGAACCAGCTCCCAAATCATGATACAAAGACTTATTATTGTGAAAGCTCAGCCTTTACTTTACGTTCATCCCCCTCATTCCTATAAGTTAATTTAACATCTTTCTCTTCATCTACATTTTGCCTCGGGACATCTTACCGTTTTCTCATTCTATATGTCCTATTCTGTAACTGGCTGTCTGGCAACTGCCTGGCTGGCTAGCCCTGGGCATCTCCCTCTTTCTCCTTTGTCTCCATTCTGTCTTTCATACTTTCTGTGTTAATCAATTAATCATGGGCTTGGGGCAACTGAACTGATGAACAGTATTGTTGTGGAATAATCTTTTTGTACAGTGTGAAGATATGTCTCTCAGATTGGCTTAATAAAAAGTGGAATGGCCAATAGTTAGGCAGGATTTTCATGAGGAGAGGATGCTGAGAAGAAGGGTAGAGACGTGGAGAGTCACCATGCAGATACAGAAGAAGCAGGAAAACATCATGGGCAGTACAGAGTAAAAGTGATAAAGCCATGAGGTAAAAAGAAGATTAATAAAAATGAGTTGATCTAAGTTATAAAAGCTAGTTAGTAGCAAACCCGAGCTGTCAGTCAAGCTTTTATAAATAATAATAAACCTCTATATCATTACTGGGGAGCCAGTGGTTCTGACGAAAAGGTCCAACTACACATGGCACCCAACATGGGGTACAGATTTCCACATAAGACCTTAGAAAGCTAAAAAAATAAGTTATAAACACACAAAAATGGAGTCAAACACAGCTTCCTAGTCTCATGTCTCTCACACTGGCTGGTACACAGACATGTCTTCCGGCCAGCTTCCTAGTCTCATGTCTCTCATCCTGGCTGGCACACAGACACATCTCCCAGCATCTACCTGTGTACTTGAGCTACCAGTGTGTCATGAGCTAAGCCACATGGCAGATCTAAAATTTTGCTCATGCAGACAAAACGGGTTACAGATATGCAGTAAAGAAAGTTCAGATGGAAAAAAAAAACTCTAAACAGGTGTGTTTAACAATGTTGAGTAGGCTTATGAAAAAATGGGTATAAAGTCATAGAAAAATAGTTTAAAAATAATAAAGTCTTTAAAGAAAGAGTAAAGTAATATTTAAAAAGCCACAAAAGAATGGAAAATACACAGGGAGTTTAGATCCTACATTTCATTAACTTTGAACTTTTTAAATGCTAATGTACAAAACACAATAGCTGCTAAGAGATACTGTATTATGGAAGCTACTAAGTTAAGCCAATTTATATATTTTTAAAAAGGTCATAACTTCAAGCCAGATGGTGGTGGCGGACACCTTTAATCCCAGCACTGAAGCAGATCTCTGTGAGTTTGAGGCCAGCCTGGTCTATAGAGCAAGTTCCATGACAGGGTCCAAAGCTACAGAGAAACCCTATCTCGAAAAACCAAAAGAAAAATTCATAACTTCAAAATGGAAGCTGGACAATGTGGTGCACTGGGGTAGAGGCTGTGAGTTACTTCTAGATTAATAGAGATCAGATATGACCAGGGGAGACTTCCTGGGTATCTTGGCTATAGACCTGAGGGAGGAAGCAAAAAAGGACACAGGACAGGTGATATGGGATCTCTTGACATGGGTACAGCTCTGAGATATGATGAATCTTGTTGACTACAGAGTCCTCATGACTTATTACATGCCATCCTTTTATATGGCATGGAAAGAGAATTATATTACAGCTTGACTGTACAGTCCAAAAGGATTTATAAAGTTGACAGATGCCTTTTACAGGTTCAAACATAAAAAATCAGCTTTAACTGACTTGTGCACACCACATACATAATCTATAGTTCTGTTAATGCAGGTATGTATGCTACTTTTAAAGATTTGTGTGTTTTCAGATCAAGGGAACCAAATACCAATGAAAATGGGTGACATGAGTGATACCGCATCTCAGAGTGTCTTTGTTGTAGTTTCCTCAGAGTTCTGAATCCCAAACAGCTTCAAGGCTGCTGGCTGAGATGGTCCAGTCTCACACACTACTCCAGCCAAGACTTCAGTTAAGCCTTATACTTTCCCATTGCACAGAGACTGGACAACAAATACTACAGCTAACTGTCCCAGGATTTGATGATTATCCCAATTTTTCTGGGGTCTTCTAAAGAAGCCAGTACTCCCAGACAACAAGAAGCAGTCAGGAGGACACAATACCCACATTCTCAAGAGGTGGGGTGGATGGCTTTTGGTCCTTTGATGAGTTACAGATATTTGTCAACATTTAGGGAAGGATTGGTTACAAGTTGTTATTGGCTATGGTTAAGATAAAAGCTAAACAAAGGAGTTGGATACAAGTATCTCTTTCTGAAGGGAAGGGGGATATACTATAAAAATAATAAGATAAAGGGTGGGTTGTTGAGTCTACTTTTAAACAACCACTAGTCTCAAATATTTTACATTGATTTCAATTGTTGTATACTGATACAAATTTAAGGTTTTTTGTTATGCTGTTTATGTTTCTATTCTTGTTTAAGGTTTTATACCTATGTAGCTAATTTGAAAAGGTTATGTAAAGTTTTATTCTTTAAAAGCTACTTAGGATAATAAATAAGGCTAATCATCTATAACTATCAAACTTATAGTCATGTTAGGTATGTTCTCAAGGTCATACAGATATATACTTTAGGTAGATAGGTGATCTTCAAACATTTCAAAGACCCTCCCTAATCACAAGGCAATCACATGGGGTTTTTTTGTTTTTATTTCTGTTTTTTGTCTTGAGATTTTTCTGTATTTCTTTTTTGCCCCATTGTTGTTGGACAATCTGTTTTATACTGTGAAGATATGTCTGTTTTACCTCATCTGACTACCACACCCTCTGGCTGGTTTAAAAAGAGCTGAACTCCCCTCCTCCCATTTCCCTCCTGCTCCCCCACTCACCCTCCCCTCTCCCACTCCAGTCCTAAGGAGAGGGCAGGGTACCCTGCCCTGTGGGAAGTCCAAGGCCCTCCCTTCTCCACCCAGGCTTAGGAAGGTGAAAGTTTTGAATGGTATTATTTATAAAGCAATAAAAATTTAAAAAATACAATACAAAAAAATAAGAGCTAGCTAGAAATATGCTTAAGCTATTGACCAAATAGAGAACTCTCAACAGAGAAATCTAAAATTGCTGAAAGACACTTAAGGAAATGTTTAACATCCTTAGTCATGAGAAATGCAAATCAAAAACAACTCTGAGATTCCATTTTACACTGTAAGAATGGCCAAGATAAGCCGGGCGGTGGTGGCGCACGCCTTTAATCCCAGCACTCGGGAGGCAGAGGCAGGCGGATCTATGTGAGTTCGAGACCAGCCTGGTCTACAAGAGCTAGTTCCAGTACAGGCTCCAAAGCCACAGAGAAACCCTGTCTCGAAAAACCAAAAAAAAAAAAAAAAAAAAAAAAAAAAACAAAAACAAGGTAACCCAGACACAGAAAGACAATTATCACATGTACTCACTCATAGTGGGTTTTAAATATAAAGCAAAGAAAACCAGCCTACAAACCACAATCCCAGAGAACTTAGACAACAATGAGGACACTAAGAGAGACTTACATAGATATAATCTACATGGGAAGTAGAAAGTAGAAAAAGACAAGATCTCCTGAGTAAATTGGGAGCATGGGGACCTTGAGGGGAGGATTGAAGGGGAAAGGGGAGAGGCAGGGACGGGTGCAGAGAAAAATGTAAAGCTCAATAAATATCAATAAAAAATACATTTCTAAAAAAAATTTTTAAAATACAATACAAAAAAATAAGAGATAGCAAGAAATACACTTAAGCTATTGACCAAGCAGTGGTTCAGATAATATAGGTTCTGAGTGGTTATTTCGAGTCTGGGCAGCTGGGAACGAACAAGCGGCTCCTACTACACACATGCAT
The DNA here is from genome assembly GCA_028555095.1 of Dicrostonyx torquatus. Taxonomy (NCBI): domain Eukaryota; kingdom Metazoa; phylum Chordata; class Mammalia; order Rodentia; family Cricetidae; genus Dicrostonyx; species Dicrostonyx torquatus. The sequence goes on along the minus strand of JAQHUG010000535.1, from coordinate 369,731 downwards.
GTGTGCACACACACAAACACACACATGAAAGAAAGAGAGAGAGGAGTATATGAATGTACACATACATACTTGAATGCATGCATGTATATACAGAGGAAAATCTCTAAGAACAGGACCAAGTGGTTTGCCAAGGAATAGATTAATCCATGTTTAATTTGGGGGAACTATTTTCTTTTGTGACTTTAAAAATGAATTTAAAACCACTCTAATGATTCTCAATTATTTCTAGATAAAAGTGGAAAACCCAGGGGACACTCTTCAATTATGAAAATGTACATATTTCACACATTTTATTAAAACACCTTTTTTTTTTTCGAGACAGGGTTTCTCTGTAGCGTTGGAGCCTGTCCCGGAACTAGCTCTTGTAGACCAGGCTGGCCTCGAACTCACAAAGATCCACCTGTCTCTGCCTCCCAAGTGCTGGGATTAAAGGCGTGCACCACCAATGCCCGCAAAACACCCATTTTATTAAAAAAAAAAAAAAAAAAAAAAAAAAAAGAGCTGGCTAGGCAGGAGAGGATGGGCGGAACTTCCAGGAAGAGAAAGGAACTCAGGGAAAGAATCTGGTGCCTGACATGCACCAGTAAGATGCAGAGGAAGTCAGAAGTACTACTGAGGGGAGGTAATGAGCTATGTGACAGGAAGGAGATTAATATAAATTTGTTAATTTTTTGTTGTTTGTTTTGTTTTGTTTTGTTTTTCAAGACAGTTTATTGTGTAGCTTTGGTGGCAGTCCTGGAACTAGCTCTTGTAGACCAGGCTGTCCTCGAACTCACAGAGATCTGCCTGCCTCTGCCTCCCAAATGCCAGGATTAAAGACCTGCACCACCACTGCCCAGCTGTTAATTTAAATTTAAGAGATAGTTGGGAACAATCCTAAACCAAGGTCAAACCTTCATGGTAAGAAGTCTCTGTGTTATTTTTTGGGAGCTGGTTGTCCAAAGACCTACTCAATATGCTCATTGTGTCTCTTCTGTAAACCTGCTTTGCTTATGATTTTACTCCTTGAAAGGGCCCAAGAAATGGATGTGGGGCTGCTTTCCTTAACCAGACTTCAGAGGTGGTCCCTGGCCAGCTTTCATGTGCTCCCCACCCAGTAAAATCAAGCTTCAAATCTGGCTCAAGATTGTGATAATGACTCTATCTCCATCCATCATGCGAAATTTCTATGGTGACGATTGAAATATTCAACAACGTAACTATTAAACAAGTTCAGTTCAGGCACCCACTCCTCTGCTGCCCGAATACCTAGCTGGGAATTCCCTATGAATACCTGGGATCCCCTCTAAGGACAAGTCTCTTGCAACTCTTAAATTGATTCCCGTTAATGTAGATATCTTATTCCCTTCCCCAATAACCCTCCTTCCTGCATCTCCACCCTCCCCCAACCCAGGCTCTCCGCGGTTCTTCCTTTCTCCCTTCTACCCCCTCTCTTTCACCCATCCCCTCCTCCCATCCCAACTCCCACCCTCATCCCCACACCCGTGCTTCCAACTTTTGTCTGAAGGTTTTGTTTGCTTCTGATTTCCAGGAAAATCTTTATTTGTTTTTCGTTGGGTTCACCTTGTTATTTGGCTTCCCGGGATTGTGCTACCAAGGTCCAGAGGAAGGGCAGAAGGAGGGAGAAGATGAGCAAGGACGTCAGGATGGATCCCACAGAAAGAACGTCGCCCCCATGACAGCTGGAAGTAATTCTAGAGGACGACGTCCCCTCTCCCAGTAAAGCTAGCACTTGGATTTAGGGACATCATTTAAGGGTTGATTATAATTAGTATACAATTGAGGGTTGGGGGAGGAATTTTATAAGCTCAGGGACCCTTTAAAATAAAGGGGGGGGGAATTGATGGGATTAATAGATTGGTATTTGGGAGCTATTTTTTATAGATATTTATATTGGCATTGATTTTTGTACATGGATACAAAGTTATATCGAATATTGTATGCATGAATATGCTTCTACCTCTGTTTAAAACATTCTTGATGTGTTGTTATACATATATATTGATATATATTTACCATTTTACAGTGTACATTTCTACCACTGATTAAGATACTTATATATTGTTTATGTATTGATACCATATTGCAATGTATACTTGTTAATTGTTTACATTTGGAGGGTCATTGTCCTCATTTATCACACAGTTGTTTATTCACTTAGTCTTTAAGTCATATAGATATTAAGAATTGTAGATCAATAGTCATCTATGTTTGACATACTTATAGCTAGACTAATCAGGTTCGTTAGATACATAGAGATTATATTCTGTATGAATAGTCTTCAACCTCTTCAAAGAGCTGTAGAAAATGGCATTTAATCTAACCTAGAATTCTGTGGTAAAGAGACACAAACGCTCCTGGCTACACCGACCTATTCCCGAGAGACTGTTGAGGGCCAAAGACACTCCAATTGGAGCTTGTCCTCTTCTTGGCAAAACCGGCCTCTGGGCAAGGAACTGCCCATACCTCAACTACTGACAAAATACATAAAAGCTGGAAATGGATAAGCAGAACTGTCAAATCCTGCCAAGACAGGGTAAGATGGTTTTGAAAATTTCCTTGCCTTTAAAAATAATCTGTCAGTTATACTAGGCCTTAGCCAAAGTTGGTTGCTTCAACACTGCAAATGTGACTTTGGGTGATTGCCCAGGTAGCCAGCTGTCTCTGTGACTTGTTACATATTTTGGAAGTTGTTTGATTGCACTTCCTAATCACTCAGGTAATGTTATTTCCCTTCTCAGATCTTTGATTGGGTTGAAGATTAGATAAATGTAGTTAGTTACTTTCTTCTCACGACTTGGCCAATTTATTGATTGCATAAGAATTAAGTTAGTTGACTGAGATGGAGGGGGGAGGGCCTTGGGCTTCCCATAGGACAGGGTATCCTGCACCATCTTAAGGAAGCAGGGGGAGGGCAGGGGGGTAGTGGGGGAGCGGGAGGGCTGGGAACAAGGGGAGTAAATGTAAATTTTTCTTTTAACAATAAAAATAAAAAAAAGATTGTGATAATGATCTTATTCTTCCCCAGTAGATTTAGCACTTCTCTCAGCTCTTCCTCACTTTCCCACTAAATAGTAATAATAAAGAGCATTTCATCCCTTCCCCATTGGATAAGGTTTTACAGAAGGCAGCTGTTAATGCCTCACAGCCCATTATCCTATTCTTAGCTCACCTGCAAGGCACTAGCATCTCCCAGGCATTCCAGAGAAAAAGGTCAATGGTCCTTAAAGGATGCCTGTTTCCCTATAAGGCTGCTTTAGTCACCACAGGGGACCTCTGTAAACTATTACTAGTAAATTAGCACACTGATGACTGGATAAGGTCATTTATTTCTGGGCAGGCAAAAGGACAGGACCATCAGGTTAGGGCTGGCTGTCACATCCTCACAGATGTCTGTCTACCACTTATATGCCTCATACCCTGAAGGTCAGAAGAGGGCATCCAATCCCCTGGAACTGAAGTTACAGTTGTGGCCCACCTTGTAGGTACTGAGATTTGAACCCAAGCCCCTGGAAGACTACCCAGTGCTCTTAAATGCTGGCCATCTCTCTAAATACCCAATATTGTTTTTAAGACAGTCTTATTATGTAGTTTGAGTCAGCCTAGGTCTCATTACGTAGAGCTGGCCTCAAACACAAGAGATCCACTTGCCTCAGCTGCCTGAGTTCTGAGAGTAAATGTACGTGACACCACATCCAACTGTTTTACAAGTTTCTAAAATGCATGATATATGTATGAAATAAATAGGACTACCTATAAAAATTGTTGAAAATGAAAATCCAAATTAAGTTGGTATTGCTGTGAGGTATCCACCAAAGACTATTTAGACATAGGTTGAAGCCAATAGTAGATCTTTTATTATTGTTGTTGTGATAAAGGTGCGGGTGGCAAGACACACAGGGAACACGTAAACGTACCCACACGTGGAGATTTATTAGAAGAGAGTGAGCCAGATCCAGAGGAAACATGGAGGGTGGTGGAGAGAGAGAGGGCAGAACATGGCACCTCTGCCTTTTAAAGGTCGCCTTGCACATGCACACCAGGGTGGGTTGTGTAGGTACGACAGACGCTGATGACGATGATGGCAGGCGACCCATTCCTTGCACTTGTGCAGGGGGTGGAGGTAGCCGCACATGCGCGCACATGGGTCACACCCCCTTGCAGCTGCCTTTTAGGACCCAGGGGTGGAGTGATAACAATTATTATTATGGTTTTTCGAGACAGGGTTTCTCTTTGGCTTTGGAGCCTGGCCTGGAACTAGCTCTTGTAGACCAGGCTGGCCTTGAACTCACAGAGATCTGCCTACCTCTGCCTCTCAAGTGCTGGGCTTAAAGGCATGTGCCGCCACCACCCAGCTCTAGCTAGTAGGTCTTTATTAGGTGGCCTGCAACTACAATGGGTATTCAGGGCCCCAGTGCCATCCTGCGTCTCTCAAGGTGAACTTACAAGCACAAAAACCAGCTTACAAGCACAAAAACCGTACCGAATTGACACACCTTAGTTAGCAAGTACAATTAATCAGAAGCCAAACTACAGGACCCTAAAAGTAAGGTCAGTACATCTAGGGACTTTCCCAATCTATGGGACCTTGATGAATTAGGTCTTTATTTCTATGTGTGTCTCTCTCTGTCTCTGTGTGTATGTCTGCAGGTATTGCTGACTACATACATGCTGGGTTTCAAGGCCTAAATAGCATTTCTATTATATCACTAGTTGTGCTAAGGTCTGCCAGCCTGTAACAGTATGGTGATGTCTGACACCCTTTCTCGGCTTTTTTATTTTTTTGCAGGGTCTATCTCATGTAGCCCAGATAACATGACTTGCAAAACTTCACTAAAATATTCTTTACTCCTGAAGCTCTTGCCTCTATCTTGTTCTGAGTTCTGGAATTACAGATGTGCCACCTCCATACTTGGCCTCTTCTCAGCTCTTTTTGTGACAAGGCCTACGCATCCCTGGGTTGTCCTGAAACTCAATGTGTAGAGCAGACTGGCCTTGAACCTACAGAACTCTGTCTGCCTCTGCTACCAAAGGCTGGGATTAAAGGCATGCAACACCACACCCAGTGAAGTAGATATAATTATACCCATTCTACAAAAGAATGCCCCAAGGGTCAGGTGTTTAGAAAAACATACCCAGTATCTCACAGCAGTGAAAAGACAGCCGTTTCCCACCCTGAACGTCTATCTTCAAACCCAATAATTATAATAAACCAGTTGATTAATGCAGTGACAATAATATGTTAAAGAATTTACAGTGCACCATTCCCAAGTGAGGCTGTGTTTAAGACACTCAGAGTCAGGTGGTCATGCAGACCTTTAACCCCAGCACTGTGAGGTGGAGGTCAGTCTGGTCTACAGAGCAAGAGCCAGGGCAGCCAAAGGGACAGGGAGAGAGGGAGACAGAGAGGGAAGAAGGGAGATTGGAGAGAGGAGAGGAAGAATCCAAGGGAGAGGAGAGGAGAGAGGGAGAATCGAGGAAGGGGAGAGAGAGGAGAGAAGAGAGGAAGAGGGAAGAGAGAGCAGAGAGAAGGAAAGAGAAAGTAGAGAGAGAAGAGAGAAAGGACAGAGGAGAGAGGAGATGAGAGAGAGAAGAGAGGACAGAGAGAAAAGAGAGAGGAGAAAGGAGAAAAAAAAAAATCCAGTCCTTGAGGTGGGGGAGGAGAGGCTGAGCCAGTGCAATACCAGAAACGCTAGGGGCAATGAAACACCAAAGCACCAGACGTCTAAAACAGGGCACTGAAGCTTGCAAGCTGGACAAACTCCAAGGAAGTGGCTGTCGCCCAACTGGGGCACCCAGGTTTGCAGACCTTGCCGCGGTGACTCCAGCCGCCTTTTCTTTTAAAGAGTGCTCTCTCGCTTCCCTCCGGCCTGAAGTGCCTGGTGAATAAAATCACCTTAAATAATCCTCCTTAAATGCATCCCCGGCTTTTTCCTAAGAAAACAGGCGCCGTGAACACTTTGATCCCTTATCAATCACAGCCTCGGCCCGCTGATTCAGCAGCCAGCAACCTTTCCCTTCCCAAGATCACTGACTTTCCATAGTATTCCCCATCCCCGGCTAAGCCAAGGCGTCCCTATAAGGACGCTAAGCGTTAAAGAAAACCGCCCCAAGAATCCGGGAGAATCACAAGGTTTTTCTCCGCCCAGGCACTGACGGCAACCTCGTGACTCAAAGCACAGCGCCTCCATGAGCACGAAGGCGGAACGGCAGGCGTAGACTCCCTAGGTCAGCCCAGACAGCCCGCGCGTGCGCAGTGCCTCGCCTCGGGATTTCCTTCCCGCCGCTCACACTGGGAAGCCAAACGCCAAATCTGTCCCCACGCAGCCGCCGCCGCTGGGCCGCCCGCCCACTCCCAGGCGCGCCTGCGCACGTCCCCACGCACGCTCCGGCGTACGGCGGCGGCCAGGGGTCGCGAGCCGGTGGAAGACCCGCGCGCGCGGAGCAGCCCGGGGAGTCGGCGCTTCTTTCCCTCCCTCCCCCCCATTCCCCTCCCCGCTCCCTTTCCCCCTCCCCAAGAATGTTCCGCTACGAGGTGAGTAGCTGCGACCGGAAGTGACCCCTCCCTCGCCCGCGCGCCCCTTTTTCCTCTGCCGCCCGCCGCGTGGGTCCTGTTCCGCTGAGGAGGGGGCAGGGCGCGGATTGCTGGGGACTCGGCAGCGGCTGTGGGACTCGGGCGGAGCCCGGGCCGGACCGCGGAGGGGCGGGACTGGCGAGAGCCGGCCGCTGGGTTGCGGCGTGGAGGGCCCGTTAAGTGCGGTAACCTGACCCTACACTTGCGCCTCCGCTCCGCTCCCGGAGCTGTCGAAGAGATTAGCATTGCTTCTACCCGGTTGCTTTTCCTGAGGCAGACTCCCCGGGGGATGCCCACGGAAGCTTTTCCCGCCCTGCACCCGGAACCCATTCTCCCCTGTTACATACATCCCTATCTATGCACGCGGGCAGCGGTCAGGTGCAGGGGCCGGGACTGGCCTTTTGGCCGGGACTTTAGTTGGCCGGTGAAGAAGGCACGGAGTGGGGAGGGGGGCGTGTCCGGCAGAAGTTTCTTCGGGGTGCGTGGAGGAAAACGATGGGTTTCGGGACGTTGTCCAGAGAATGTAGCTGTTTGCTGACAGCCACCCACTTCTGTGACCTTGAGCAACTCCTAATCTTGGGAAGAAACAGATTCCGGACCTACGGTTTAAGGACTGAGCTAGGGAAATCCTTAGAGAGTCATCCTGATTTGAGCAAGTAGATCGTTGTGATTTCATAGAGAGTTGCTAGACGGTGATTCTGGTGTGGAGGCCTGGACCGTACCATGGGTCGAAAGACCCTTCAAAGTTCTCAGGTGAGGTAAATCACAAGCTGTCCCATTAGAGTGTGGAATTCCAATTTGGAATCTTTGAACGTTAAAAGCAGTAGGATCCTTGATTTTACATTTTTAACTCAACTTACTTTGTCTAAACATGATGAGATACAGTGAATAGAAATTGCCAGAAGAAGCAGTGGTGCATGCTCTTAATCCCACCACTCAGGAAGCAGAATAGAGGCAGGCAGGTTTCAGTATTCAAGGCCATTCTGGTCTGAGTTCCAGGACACCCAGAGCTATTACACAGAAAAACCCTGTCTAGAAACAAAACAAAAGCAAAGTTGCCAGAAGTAAAGAAAGCTTGTTAAACTGAAGTGAGAGAAATAATCGAAATCAGAATACACCTAGCTAATTTACTGGCTGGAAGGTGAGGCTGGAGGTACAAGAAATAGTAGAACATACCCAAGATGATATGATGATTCTAGCTTTTATTCAGCGTTCTACAATCTTTGCTTTGTTTGGTCTTCACACAGATTTCTTTAAATCAAGTTGTATTTGGCTCAGGATTACAGTTTAAGGGACTGAGGTTTAGTACCTAGCACAAAGCCTGAGACATAGTAGGCCCTCAAATGGTATCACTGAATTAATTTTAAAAATGAGTTGCTGGGGCTGGAGCAATGGCTCAGCTGTTAAGACCACTGGCTGCTCTTCCAGAGAACCCAGGTTCAATTCCCAGCACCCACATGGCAGTTCATAACTGTAACTCCAGTTCCAAGGGACCTGGCACCCTCAGAGACATACATTCAGTCAGCCACCAATGCACATAAAATAAAAATAAATTATTAAGAATTTTTAAAAGTTAATTATGTACATGATTAGACAGTTTTGTAAGAGTAGAGTAAGAACCTGTGATTGTTTCTCTAATGCTCAGCTTAATTGTGGATAAAATGTTTTGAGTTCTGCATTCTGGCTAGAGTTTAGTTCTACAGGAAAGAGGAAGAAAGATGGAAAGGTTTCAAAGAGTTGGAAAAACAGCATGGATATAGTGAGGAAAATATATTTTATTGTCAAAACTATATGAAACTCAAGATAATGAAGTATTCATTTATAATTAACACTATCTCAGCATGTGGAATAAAAGAATTGTGTGTTTATCTACCAAAAGTCTTAAGATGTTACTGCCATTAAAGAGAACCAGAATTAGGACTTACTTTAAATGACTGAGTAAATGTCATGAAAAGTTAACTGTCTTTCTCTTTTTTGCAGTCTTTAGAGGACTGTCCTCTAGATGAAGATGAAGATGCATTTCAAGGCCTGGGAGAAGAAGATGAAGAAATTGATCAATTCAATGATGATACGTTTGGGTCAGGTGCAGTTGGTAAGTGGCATCTTTCTTTGTATAGTGTCTGTTGATCTTATCAAGTGCTTTGGTCTTAGTAAAATCAACCTCTGATTTGAATTTTTGTTTATTCTCTGTGTGTATGCATGACTGTAGGTCAGTGTAGCATGTGCCGGGCTGTTTCATGGCGGTCAGAGGACAGCTTTCAGGAGTTGGTTCTCATATTCCACCTTGTTGAGAAAGGATCTCTTGTTTCTGCCTCAGAACTATATATTTCAGGCGAGGTAGCCCAGAGATGGAAGTCATTCTTGTGTCTCCATCTCGTGTTCCAAAGTAGGAATGTTGAGATTACAGATGTGGACCCAGTGCATGCAGCTGTGCTCTGAGGTTCAGACTCAGGTAGTCAGACTGGTGCATGCAGTGGTTTGATCTGCTAAGCTGAGCCTTCTTCCCGACCCAGTTCTGTTTCTTATATAATAGTACAGACTCCCCTCAGTCACAGTAGTTTATATCTCTTCTGCTCACCTGGGCCTCTGCCTTACCTGTAATGATGGGTAGTCTCAATACAGTGTAACTCTAGGTTGCCAGTGTAAAGAATTTAAATCCCTGGAAAATAGACTTTTAAATGATGATGAAAATAATTGTAGATAAAGGGAGTGTTTGTAGAGCACGCAAGGAAAACTAATGGACTTGTAGAAAATTCTATGTAAGACATTTTAAAATTCAGTTTACCACAGTCCAAAAAGAGGAAGAGGAGGAAGATTTTGAGTGCTAGGCTAGCTTGGGCTACACAGGAAAAAGCCCTGTTTCAAAATGGGGAAAACATTCTGGACTATCACAAGTATATTGCATAATAATTACTGCTGTCTCAAGGTTCTTCAGTACAGTGAAAACACTTTCTATACAAAGAATTTTGGTGATAGAATATCTTCATGAGTTCATAAAAGTACCCAGAACAAGTTCAGAGAAAGTAAACTAACAAGTTAAAGTTTGTGTTTTTAAAAAGAACAAGTAAAGTGTACAGATGAGAACATGCAATGTAGGTATTCCTGCTTTTGCTGTCGGAATCCGGCAGTCACGGTGTTTAGATTAGAGGTCTGTGTAAATATTTGCGATTTCTTTGGAATTGATGAAGTTCGGTCTCTGCAACAAGTATTCCAAATTAAATAATAAATCGAGGAAAAATACAGTAGTATTGGATGATCCTAAGGTGTTCAGTTTCAAAAAAACTTTAAAATTGTTATAGTGGCTACTGGTTTTGCAATAATTTAGACGGTTTAAATTCTTCAAAGCTCACAGAGTTGAATAAAGTGACAAAAATGGAAAGGTTTGCTTTGTCTAGAAAACCAAAATTGTCACAATTGTCACAAAGAGCAACAAGAGATACGCTGAAAGTAGAAGCAATGCTTGGTAGAGAAGGGCATAGAGAGCTTTGGAGGATATCAATGAGATTGTCCAGGAGAGTGGCACGATCCAAGATGCTGTTGTCAGTCTCCATGGAGATAGCAAAGGAAGCTATGTAGAATAGAATTACAGGCACTAAGGAATGATATGAATTGCAAATCGTATTTAGGAGGTAATTTAGCAGTAACCCCTAAAATACAATAGAAGCAGCAAATAGTATATGCTTCTCTGGATTTTTCTATTATTTACTCGATTTCTATTCTAGATTTACTAAGATGAGATAGCATATTAATATATTGTCAATTTTTGAACCTTGATAGAATGATTTTCACCTTATTACTGACATTCAGTTAGAACAGTTGGTAGAATGTAGAGGCAACAGGGTAACATGACTAGCTTACTTTGCACCTGAGAACAGAGGAGTGATTAAGGACTTCTTTGCCAACAAAGGTTATAATAGAGAAAAGTTTTCCAAAGGTCTTTGCTTTCCATTCAGAGTTTGATAAGCTGGAACTGTAAACTGAAATTCTCGATTTCTTTACAACATCTTTGTTATGGGGGAAAAAAAATGCTTTCTAAGTTATCTGTCACTTCTTTGGAAAAAACCATTATAGATACACAAGCAATATAGAGAGTTTAAGCCAGTAGGTTTAAATTGTCAATTTACTGATTTGTGATTTATGATGTCAGCGCCTTGAATAATACCTCTTAGTATAGTGGATACCTTAGGTCATTGGCAACAAAAGTTCTGATGTCACCTTTCTGTAAGAAACTTAAAGCCGGGCGGTGGTGGCGCACGCCTTTAATCCCAGCACTTGGGAGGCAGAGGCAGGCGATCTTTGTGAGTTTGAGACCAGCCTGGTCTACAAGACCTAGCTAGTTCCAGTGCAGGCTCCAAAGCCACAGAGAAACCGTGTCTTGAAAAACAAAAAAAAAAAAAAAAACTTTTTAAAAGTGCTTACATCATCTCAGAGCATCAAATGGTGTTAAATAATTCCTGTCCGTTTTCTAAAAATAAACTTAACCTAGTGGTCATAGACTCCATTCTTGATAATGAATATATATTATTAATTTTTACAGCAGTGTTTGTTTTCCCTGTACTAGGGATTGAACAAATGCCTCACAAGGTGAGTGTTGTGCCACTGAACTATATCCCCAGCCTTAATATTGTCCTAATTTTAATAGATAAACACAGTGGCAAGGGGTTCATGAACTGTAACTACAAATAGTGTGAGTTACTGATTGTAGTACAAGTGTATTTGGTGAAGTCTGGAAATCTGCTTTTATTTAGCAGAGCTCAGTGTTCCTCCCTGCTTTTCTCCTTAGAATAAACTTAATGACTTAGATGACATCCACTTCTTGTTTTTATTTAGAAATAGCTGCCTGGCAGTAGTAGTGGCACACACCTTTAATTCCAGCACTTGAGAAGCAGAGACAAAGGCAGGCAGAGCTCAGTAAATTCAAGGACAGCCTGGTCTACAAGCTAGTTCCAGGACAGCCATAGCTAAACAGACAAACCCTTTCTCAAAACCAAAAAAGAAACTAGCCTGAAGATGGGCTTGAAGTTTATGGAAAGAGTTCATTCAGGGTATACAGGTTAATTAAGTGAAGAAATGTCTCCTTCCTTTTATTATTTTACTATTTAATATTATTTTATTATTTTGACCAATAGTAAACTTAGGTGCTTATGTGTGAAAGTGCATGTTTGTGTGTTGAACTTTTAGTTTCACTTTTTATCATGTGTATTTTGTGTGGTGTATGTGTGTGTTCATGTTTGCATATGTGAGGGTGTGTGTAGAGGCTAGAGAGTAATGTAACTTCCTCAATCACCCTCCCACTTTATTAAATGCTGAGATAGGGTCTCTAGCTGAATCCAGAGCTTGCTAGCTTTTCTAAGCAATTTGACCCCAAGATATCCCTTCCCCACCCACTGTCCCTTTCCCCCCACCTCTGTACCCCTGGGATTACAGATGGGATCCCATACAAATTTTTATGTGGATGGATGCTAGGGATTTGAACTCTTCATGTTTATGTGGCAAGTGCTCGCTCCAGTTCAGTTACCCATTTATTATTGTTATTATTTTATGTTCATTGGTGTTCTGCCTGCTTGTATGTCTGTGTGAGGGTTGTCAGAAGCCCTGAAACTGTAATTACAGACAGATGTGAGCTGCCATGTGGGTGTTGGAAATTGAACCCAGGTCCTCTGGGAGAGCACCCAGTGCTCTTCACCACTGAACCATCTCTCCAACCCGTTACCCTTTTCTTAATAATGTTTCATAATTAGCCACTTGAATTCTATAATTATATGTGTGTGTGTGTCTGTGCTTATAAGTAAGATTTATAAGTAAAATTTAAATTACATATTATATATACACATGTATACATGTGTGTGTGTATATTATTTATTTATTTCAAGGCAGGGTTTCTCTGTGTAGCCCTCATTGTCCTGGAACAGACTCTGTAGACCAGGCTGGCCTTGAACTCTGAATCTGCCTGTCTGCCTCCCGAGTGCTGGGATTAAAGGTATGATCCACCACCACCCAGTTAAATTCTATAATTTTTATCTGAAGTATATTTTTTCCCTTTTGAACACAACATAGTGTCTTTCAGAGCTTCTCATAATAAATTCTTTTCTGTAAGTTGACATTTGACCATGCATTTTGTTAAGGGGCTGAAAACTGTACATGAAAGATGGCTTAAGTTTAGAGGCTTGGATATGTTTGTTTGGGGGGAGTGGTTTTGGTTTTGGTTTTTTGAGACAGGGTTTCCTCTGTATAATAGCTCTGACGGTTCTAGAACTTACTCTGTAGACCAGGCTGACCTCCAACTCATAGAGCTCCACTTGCCTCTGCCTCTGGAATTAAAGGTGTGCATCATCACCACTGTCCCACATAGTCCACAATTATTTTTAATTTATTTATTTTATGTATATGAGTGCTCTGTTGACTTTATGCCAGAAGAGGGCATCAGATCCCATTATAGATGGTTGTGAGCCACCAAGTGGTTGCTGGGAATTAAATCAGGATCTCTGGAAGAGCAGCCAGTGCTCCTAACCACTGAGCCATCTCTCCATGATCCACATCATTTTAAGGACACCTTAAGAAGACTAATGTTTGTATCTTTCACAGAGTTCTGAAAAAGTCCTTTGACACCAAAATCTTGAATTTGGAAGTTCTACCTGCTTTGCTTTTTGGATCATTAGTATTATATATGTGATACATTTCTATTTGATAAATAGTAAATTTTAAATATATAGCCTGACTCTAAACATGAGTTAGCCTACGTAAATACTTAAGACTCTTAAGATATGCATCATGTTTCCTACAGTGTAGTTTTAAATCCTCGGAATGCTTTTCACTAGGGAATAAGTTAAATTAGTATGTGATAGAATGGGATCATATATAGTGGTTAAAAAGAATGAGGAAAAAATCAGTATTGGGTGCTGGAGAGATAGCATAGCAGTTAAGGACACTGGCTGCTCTTTCAGAGGTTCTAAGTTCAATTCTCAGCAACCACATGGTGACTCACAGCCATCTACAATGAGATCTGGTGTCTTCTGTCCTGCAGCATTCATGTTTGCAGAATACTGTATACATACTAAATAAGTAAATATTTTTTTTAAAAAAATCAGTATTTCCATGTATTTACACAAGAAGATATCCAAGATACAGTATACAGAGGGAGAGTTAAAATCTTGGCTCTGTCATCATCACAGTGTGGCTGGCCTGTCTTTGCATATCTATTTATTTACATTTTCATTTCCTTTTCTTCTCGCACAGTGTGTCATTTGCTTATTCATTTTCTTTTTTTTTTTAAGAATTTATTATGTATACAATATTCCTCCTGCATGTACACCTCTATGCCAGAAGAGGTCACCAGACCTCCTTACAGATGGTTATGAGCCATCATGTTGTTGCTGGGAATTGAACTCAGAACCTCTGGACAAACAGCTAGTGTTTTTAACCTCTGAGCCATCTCTCCAGCCCCTGTGTTTATTTTCTTTGTTTTCCTGTTTGAATGAAGACTAGGAAGGTAACATTTCTGTCATGTACATTGGATCCTGTGTTCCTAAAACAACACTTGTCATATAATAAAGTCTTTAAAAATACTGAATAAAATTTAATAGATTCAAAGACTTAAATTCTAAGTGATTCTCAGCCTTCCTAATTTTCAACCCTTTAATATAGTTCCTTATGTTGTAGTTACTCCCCAACAATAAAATTATTCTCATAACTGTAATTTTGCTACTGTTAAGAATTGTAGGGCTGGAGAGATGGCTCAGAGGTTAAGAGAACTGACTGCTGTTCTGGAGGTCCTGAGTTCAATTCTCAGCAACCATATGATGGCTCACACCCATTGTAATGAGACCTGAGATCTGGTGCCCAGAGCACTATATACATAATAAATTAAAAAAAGAATTGTAAATGTTTTTGGAGATAGGCTTGCACAAGGGTCTGTGGCCCACAGGTTGAGAACTGCTGTTTTAGAAGAAGATGGCAGTTAAATTTAAGAGAAAGTCTTGTGTTAGTGCTATAGGTCTTTACTTTTTCCTGTAGTGTTTGCCTGAAATATCTTCAAATCCCGAAACTAGTAGTGTACCCAAAGTAGTATAAAGATCTATCCCCAGTTTAGAAGTCAGCTTCAGACTGGGAAAAGATTCAGACATTGTTAGTTAATACTTGAAACTGTTGATCCAAAAGCCTGATTTTTGAGAGAGAGAATGAGAATTTATGTGACTGTATTCCTACATGAGTGTCCAGGTACGTGCCCTTTTGTATGTGGAGATCAAAGCAGGTGTCCCACCCTTGGAGCTAGTGTGCTAGGCATCTGCAGGATCCCTGGCCCGATAAACAGGTACTAGGATCCAGACTTCAGTCTTCATGATTGGGCAGCAAGTACTATTATCCACTGTGTCATTTCTCCAGACCCCCAGAACTTGTATTTTATTCCTAATATGTTTTTTTATTTTTAATAGTGAAAAGTTCACTTTATGTATGTTGTGTCTGCTTACAGAAACTTAACTGTCATAAAACCTTTTTGTTATGATAAAGAGAGAAAGTATTTATTTGTTTCTGAGGCAGAGTCTCATTGTTCTACTTTGGCTGCTCTGGAACTTGCTGTGTAGGCCAGGCTGACCCAGAGCTCACAGACATCTACCTGTGTCTGCCTCAGGTCCTAGGATTAAAGACATGCACCACCCTGTCCATCTGAGCTACATTTCTTCTGTGAACTGACTTGTCTTACAGATGATGATTGGCAGGAAGCACATGAGCGCCTGGCTGAGCTGGAAGAGAAGCTACCTGCGGCAGCTGATGAGCAAACAGGCAGTAGAGAGAGGGATGAGATGGACTTGTTGGGTGACCATGAGGAGAATCTAGCAGAAAGGCTCAGTAAGATGGTGATTGAAAATGAGCTAGAAGATCCAGCTATCATGAGAGCAGTGCAGACCAGGCCGGTTTTACAAGTAAGTTACTCTTATGTGGGAACTAACAATAGCTCAGATAACAACAGATTAATAAAGTACTGAGCTTTATCATTTATTATCTGTTTAATAACAGAATTACGTGCGCCGTAAAAAATTATTAATTGGTCATTTGGGGTGACTCACATATAAAATGCCAGCACCAGGGAGGCTGAGGCATGCAGATCACTGTGGGTTGGAGTTAGCCTAGCTACTTATTAAGTTCAGGGACAGCCTGGCCTACAGAATAAGACCCTATCTCATAAAAGAAAACAGATTGAAAGGTTGATAATTCCTGATACTGGCATTTTTGTAGAGAAAGTTGAGGAATTGTGTATTCTGGGACATCTTATTCCCAAGTAGTTGAGGTTCAAGTCCAAGAACCACACTTTTCTTGACTCTGTGTGTACGTTTCTTTTTTGGCAGCCTCAACCCAGAAGTCTGAATTCCAGCATCTGGGATGGATCTGAAGTTCTGAGGCGAATCCGTGCACCACTTCTTGCTCAGGTATTAAACATTTTCTTTTCATGTACAATGACTCGTATCCACAGATGTTAGCTCCCGCTGTCATCCTTGTCTTACTGTGATAATATAATATATTATTAACAGTAATATGCTGTAATAATGTAAAAGTGTGTCTCATTCACCAGTGTTAACTTTCTCTGTTGTATCCAGCAGTTGCCATTTGTCCCTGCTAATGCTCCCTTCCTCAGCCCTCAGCTTAAAGGCTAAAGGGGAGTTGTTAGTATCTGATTTGAGCTAGTTAAATTCTAGGCAAAACTGCAGATCAGGGCCAGATTGTTGGACAGTGGTAGGGCACAAGGCCAAAGGGCTGATTATGAAAGGATAATATAAAGTAATTTTATGGGAATCATAAAATTGGTCTACATATTTATCAAAAGTCAGAGAATTGTATACTAAAGGATGACTTTTACTATATATGAGTTAAAATTAAATAAAAATTAAGATAACTTCTCAGGGTATCTTGGGCATCTGTAGAAATTATTAAAACATTATAAGCTAGATAATTTTTCTGTATGCTTTTTAACTACTTCCTCAATTAGGAAATGCCTACAGTGTCTGTATTAGAATATGCCTTGCCTCAGCGGCCCCCACAGGGCCCAGAAGATGATCGGGACCTTTCTGAACGAGCTTTACCAAGGAGGTCAACATCACCTGTCATTGGAAGTCCTCCTGTTAGAGCTGTTCCTATAGGCACCCCACCTAAGCAGATGGCCATTCCCAGCTTCAACCAACAGGTACCTTTCATTAATGTACACAGCCCAGAATATTGGGAATCTGGGCAAAATTATTTGGGATACTGGGAGGAGGGTGGACATTGTGGGTAGGCACTAAAAGAATAGCCAATTAGAGAAGAAGTTAGTACAGATGAGACACGTTCCCTAATACCATTTGCTGCTGCTGCTTCTGATATCTTTTAACTGGGGGAGAAAAGAGTAGTTAGCCACATTAGTACATTATATCCTTTTTGAAGTGTTTTGCTGGCTGCCGGGTACATTAGCAGAGAGATAACTGAAAGCTGGGGGGAGTGGGAACACTCAGCATTGTCCACATCCCTTTTTACCTTTAAGATATCCCTGCTTTCCCTAGAGCCTGTGCAGTCCTGTTCCATAGACTTTCCTCCACCTGAAACCAGCAGCTGAAAAGGAAGGCCAATTTGGAAGGTATGGGGGGAGGGTGGTGTTGGTATGGCCTAGTTAGGCTCAATATCCTAAGAAATGGTGGAGTCACAATGTATCACAACATTGCTGAGCATGGCGGCCATATCACTGAGGCTTCAGAATAGGACTTAGTTAATCCTCCAGCTTTCTTATCATTCCTTGTCCCTTGCTATAACCAAAATATATCCTCTTGGAGAAAATTTTCAAGTCAGAATGTCTGCTGGTACTTCCCTCAGATAGCATGGAAGGGTGGGGATACTGGAGAATTAGCTAAATCTTCCTCAGTTAAGATGAAACTGATTTGTGAGAGGAAGTGAATGAAGGTTCTATGTTTGAACCCATAGCCAGAGCAATTTGCTTAGAAGTAGGGCTTTGCATTGAGTTCTGTGTCTCTACCAGTACTTGAGGGGAGGGAGTGTAGGAAGGCAAAAGACTGATTTCATTGAATGTAGTTGTGTATGTTTGTCTTAATAGATTCTGTGTCCGAAGCCTGTTCATGTACGGCCCCCAATGCCACCACGTTATCCTGCTCCCTATGGTGAGAGGATGTCGCCAAACCAGCTCTGCAGTGTCCCGGTATGTCACTTTATAACATAATAGAAATGTATAATGTGAGCTTCATGATCACCACTAGTATGTAGTAGAGCTGATATTTCCTAGATTATATGTATTCCTTATCATCTCTCCTTATTTCCTGGGGTTTGTGGTCCCAAGGTCAAAGAAGAAATGTTTTCTTTGTTACATGCCACTTTTTGTAAGCTCAGCTGGGGATGCTATATATGCCTGTATTCCTAGCACTCCTGTGGACTCTGATACCTGCTAGACTAAGGACTCCGTGCAGGTTCGCAGCTGAAGGCGACTATTTAGAAAGACAATAGCCGAGGTTTTGGCTCCAGCCTCTCTGAGTCATTTTGCAGATTGCCCCAGGAAAGGTAGCTTTTTCCGAGCTGATGTGTGAATGGCAATGGGTGTGGATGAAAGAATTGCCCCGGAAGACAGGAGAGTTAGAAAAACCCCCAAGAGGGGAAGGGAGACAGAGCGAGAAATAGGGACAAGAAGACACATAGGAGAGTTTAGAGAGTTTTAAAGAGTTTTAGAGAGCAGAGCAAAGAGAAAAGAAAGGGTTTTTAAGAAAGCCTAGGGAGCAAAAGGAATTTCAGGCAAATAGAATAAATAAAAATAAGAGAAGCCTTTTAAACTGTGATGGTGTAAAAGCTTGTTTCTTTCCGCGCGTCTCCGAGCACACATTTGGGGAAAAGCTTCAGTTTCTATGTTGGGGCAACGGTCCCCGACACACTCCCTAGACTGAGGCAGGATTCTTAATTCTGGGCTAGCTTGATCTGCATAGTGAGTGAGTTTCAGGCTACCAGTTTGAACGACTTAGCAAGACTCTGTCTCAACAAAAGGAAAAGTGCAAAAAGATCTGAGTTCATTTTTATTTTCTGCTTAAGCCTTAAGCCTTTCATTCTGCTGCTGTCTTTTTCCTGTTACATGGACATAGTATTTCCTAATTTCTTGCATTCTTTTCTGATATAAAGCTCTCCAGTTTGAGGGTTTTTACATCTAACTTTATACAAATTTATTCTGAGTTTGCTTAATATATTGATTTGCTTGATCCATAATATGAACATAATTTCCTGTTTTTGTGTCCTTAGAACTCCTCCCTTCTGGGCCACCCTTTTCCTCCTAGTGTTCCTCCTGTACTCAGTCCCCTGCAGAGAGCACAGCTTCTTGGAGGAGCACAGGTAAGTCTACGGTTTAACCATACCCCATAAAGATAATCCTACTGTCCTAAAATCCATTGCTTGACACCTGTTTCTTTCACTCTTAGCATGTGGCCCTTTGTTTTCATGCCATGCCATCCCCCATTTTCTCAAGCAAGGCTATTAATGGAAATATTATTTACCTTTTTGGTGGTGAATGCCTATAACTCTTAACACTTGGGAGACTGAATTAGGATCATGTGTTTGAGACCAGCCTGAAATACATAATGAAACCTTGTCACAAAGGGGAGTGGGAATAGTGGGAATTGCTAATTCTATTATATTAAAGATCTTGTTGTTCTTTGCAGCTACAGCCTGGACGGATGTCTCCCAGCCAGTTTGCACGGGTCCCTGGATTTGTTGGTAGCCCCCTGGCTGCCATGAATCCTAAGTTGCTACAAGGGCGAGTTGGGCAGATGCTTCCCCCAGCACCAGGCTTCCGTGCCTTCTTTAGTGCTCCACCCCCCACTACACCACCCCCCCAACAGCATCCTCCTGGCCCAGGACCTCACCTGCAAAACCTAAGGTATACGAAACATGTCTCTGTTGATCCATTGTCAACCAAGTCCTTTTTAGTTTTACGCTATAAAAGTTTTATTTCTTGTTTAGTTTTATGATATAAAACTCTTATGATAGAAGTATTTGAGAAGTTCCTGGATCCTCAAGTTGTCAGAGAACTGCTTAGGTCTTCAGGCTCTACACTGCTCTCCAGAGTATTATGCTTCCTTTGCACATGATAGATTAATTGCTTCTTTTACTAAAGTTTTATTTTATATCCGTTTTTCAAATATCATGCGATAAGGTGCATGGTGCTGATGACTGAAGAATTACCACAAAGAAGTAACAGATAGGCCAAGAAGCTAGCTGATCTCAGTCCATCTGAGTAGCTGGTTTTATAAGGAGACGGACTTGGATTCTGCTCTGATAAAATTGTGTCTTTATTATGTAAATCATGTTAGTTCATGTTCTCAAGAGAAACATCAGTAGAAGATACATATATGTGGGGAAAGTTATTTTAATCTAAGGAACTGACTGGCAAATTGGAAATCCATTTAGTAGACTAGAAACTAAGAGTCACATTGCAGTATTGATCCTGAAGTATGTCAGCCGGTAGGCTAGAGTCCCAGCAGAATGTCATTTCTGATCTTGATAGAGGTTTCTTCTCTGAGGGACTTCTGGGTTTGGCTGTTAGGCCTCCCAGATTAGGGGGGGCAATTTCTTAAAGTCACCTGATTATAAATGTAAATTATGTCTATAAAATACTTTCATGGCAGTGTCTACATTGGGGTTTGGTATCATAAATAATAATATAAACTTTTGTATCATCTGTATGTAGATAATCAGATTGACATGTAAAATTAACTGCTACATATACAATTTCTATGTTATTCCCACAAAAAAGTTCAAGCTAAATACATAAAACCTATTAGGAACAAGAAGAATTGTATCACTTTACTACTAAAGCACTGAAGTAGTTCATTGAAGGAACACTGAAGGTGTTTCATAGTCATCCTCTTGGGTTTAAGAATTGGGGGGCTGGAGAGATGGCTCAGTGGTTAAGAGCATTGCCTGCTCTTCCTAAGGTCCTGAGTTCAATTCCCAGCATCCACATGGTGGCTCACAACCATCTATATAATGTTGTCTGGTGCCCCCTTCTGGCCTGCAGGCATACAAATACACACAGAATATTGTATATATAATAAATGAAATAAATCTTTAAAAAAAAAAAAAAAGAATTGGTCATTGTGAGGCGGTGGTGGCGCACGCCTTTTAATCCCAGCACTCAGGAGGCAGAGGCAGGGGAATCTTTGTGAGTTCGAGACCAACCTGGTCTACAAGAGCTAGTTCCAGGACAGGCTCCAAAGCCACAGAGAAACCCTGTCTCGAAAAACCAAAAAAAAAAAAAAAAAGAATTGTTCATTGTGGAAGAAATTTAAAAATACAGCTTTCACTTCTTCTAAAAGCCTGTTTGGAATACGCTCTGGCTATCTCTTGAGAGAACATGTGTGACATTATCCTGTACTGACAATCTTTTTAAAAATGAAATCAACAAGATGAGGTAATCAAGAACCATTGTCCTTTTATTCTTAGACCTCAGGCCCCAATGTTTAGACCAGACACAACTCACCTTCATCCACAGCACCGGCGCCTGTTGCATCAGAGGCAGCAGCAGAGCAGAAAGTGAGTACTCACAGTTCCCTGACATGTAAGAGGAAGCTACTCATGCGGGCTCTTGTTTTTGTTTGGTTTTTGCTGTTTTTTGTTTTTTGGGTTTGTTTGGGTTTTTTTGCTGCATTTGTTAAGTATGGAGCATATTTTGTTGTGTTTATGCTCTGTGTATGCATATGTGTATCTGTGGAGGTCAGAAGACAACTTTGCAGGGGGATTGGCTCTTATCTTCCACCAAGTTGGTTCTGGGAATTGAACTCATCTGTCAAGTGCCATAACCCACTGAACTATAAACTGTATCACTGGCCCTTCTCTTCTTGTCTTTGTTATATATACGTGTGTGTATACACACACATACACACACACACACTATATGCTAGCTCTCTAAATGACAAGATTTCTGTTAAATTTATTTACTTACTGTATGTGACGGTCAAAGTCATGTTGGCCTTAAGTCATAGTTAAAGTTGACTTCTGAAATTTATATTCCTTATCAAATTTATAATCACCATCTTAACTGCCTTTTTCTTTGCCTTCTAATTCAGAAGTAATCTTAAAATACAGTAGCCAGCTCTAAATGTAGGTGTTAATGAACACAATGATCATCCCTTTCCTCACATTATTTCGTGTTCATTCAAATGTGTGTGTGTGTGTGTGTGTGTGTGTGTGTGTGTGTGTGTGTATGTGTATGTGTATGTGTATGTGTATGTCTGTCCCTGGCTGTGTGGCCAAACTTCAGTAGGCTTTGAAAACTAAAAAAGCAGGATATATAAAGCCTCTGCCTTCTGTGTCTATATATCAAGTCATTCTACAATTATTTGCCTAAATAAATTAAGGAAACTAGGTAGAGCTGTGAGGGGTTCTCAACATCCGATTTTGTTCTCTGTGTATAATTCTCACTTTCAAAAATGTTCTAGAATATATTTTTGCAGGGGAGAAAAAGGAAACCAATGTGGACTTATAAACAAAACTCCAAATATAAGCTATATAGAGAAAGATTAATACATTTAACTGTATTAAAATAATTAAATTTAATTCTTGGCAGGTGTTGATGACACATGCTTGTAATTCTATCACTTGGAGGCAAAGGCCTAAACAAGTAATAAACAAAGACCACTAAAAAATAAATTAAGAAATGAAAACACTAACAAAACACATGCCCAGATATTTAGTTCTCATTAGAAGAAAATGTTATTGAGCGGTTCCTAAAACTGAAGAAATGTTCAAGCACACTTAATTCAGTGTAAAGATGAAAATTAAGACAGTAGTCACCATCTTCAGACAAGCACAACTTGAAGTTTCTCACTGCTCTGTTTGGGATGAGGATTGAGTATGTAGCTCCTCAGGAGAGGATTTAGGCAGTAGACAAAGTTACAAACATGGCTAGACCACATTTTTGCAGTTTCATGTTATAGTATACTTTTGTGATGTAAAGAAGCAAGGAGTAGAATTATCCTGTTACCATTTATGCAATCAAGATTAGACAGAATAATACTGTATAAGACTCAAAATTCTGCAGTGGGGTGCACTCCTTTAATCAATCCCAGCACTTGGAAAGCAGAGGCAGCCAGATCTCTGTGAGTTCAAGGCCAGCCTAGTCTACAAAGTGAATTCCAGGGCATCCAGGACTTTTACACAGAGAAACCCTGTCTTTGGAGGAGAGGGGAAGGACTAAAAGACAAACCAAGCATGGTGGCTCATGCATTTAATCCCAGCACTGAGGAGGTAAAAAGTATTGTGGGTCTCTTGAGTTCCAGGGCAGCCTGATCTACATAGTGAGAATATATACATAGCCAGGCTAGCCAGGTCTGCATAGAAAAAAAAGAAAGAAAGAAAAAACATTCAAAGACAGATGAACAAGCAGTATAAAGGTGTGGACATATTGAGAATCCGCATAAAGACTGCATGGTGATTCTTCTTTGAAAAGGAAGCTGTAAGAGGACCAGAGTTGAGTTCCCAGCAACTGCATTCATCATTTAGCTTATACCCACCTATTACTCCAAACCCAGGAGATCTGACACCCTCTGCTGCTTTGTACATGCACAAATACACATAAAAATATTTAGATAATCTTTAAAGCCTTCAATTCTCAACTGTATTACTTGGTTTTTTGAGGCAGGTTCTCACTGTGTAGTCGAGACTGGCCTCGCACTCTATCCCAGGCTGGCTTCAGATCCACGGTTTTTAGTAAGCCTTGAATGTTGGGAATGTAAGTTTGTGTCACCAAGGTTGGCTGTGTGACTTCAAAGTGAACCAAATTGGCCAAAATAAATTTTTAAATCTGGACAATGGGCAAGTATTTATTATAGTATTTGCTTGAGCTAGATACATCAAACAAAGTATGATTTTCAGTGAGTTAAGGAAAAATTGTACAGACTTCAGGATTAGATTGGCCAGTATTCAGTCGTACTCTGCCACCTGCTAAATAGCTTTGATTTCTCCTGGCCTCAGTGTATTGTCTTAAGTGAAGAAATCCACCTCCTGTGTGTGGTTATAATCTGCATGAAAGTTCAGATACGGATGTGCTTAACAAAGGGGAGGTACTCAGATCTTAATGTTATTTCTGTGATTATGTATCACATAGCTTTATTTCCCTTTGATTCTTTTTTCCTTCACAAAGGCAAAGGGGGATTTTTTTTTTTTTTTTTTTTTGGTTTTTCGAGACAGGGTTTCTCTGCAGCTTTTGGAGTCAGTCCTGGAACTAGCTCTTGTAGACCAGGCTGGTCTCGAACTCACAGAGATCTGCCTGCCTCTGCCTCCCGAGTGCTAGGATTAAAGGTGTGAGCCACCACCACCTGGCAAGGGGGATGTTTTTGCAAGGGGATGTTTTTGAACCAGCATTTTTGTATTCCTGTATTTTGAAAAGCATGGCTGGCCCGGTGGTGGTGGCATACCCTTTAAATCCAGATCTCGGGAGGCAGAGGCAGGTGAATCCCTATGAGTTCGTGGCCAGCTTCGTCTACAAGAGCTAGTTCCAGGACACCTAGGACTGTTACACAGGGAAACCCTATCTCGAAAAAAAAAGAAGAAGAAGAAGAAGAAAAAGAAAGAAAAGCATGGCTAATGTGCTGACTTGGCCTGAATGCAGTATGTGCTTGCCTTTCAGTCAGCATCGGAATCTCAATGGTGCGGGAGACAGAGGAAGTCACCGGACCAGTCATCAAGATCATCTCCGGAAGGATCCATATGCTAATCTCATGTTGCAGCGGGAGAAGGATTGGGTCTCTAAAATCCAGATGATGCAGCTGCAGAGCACTGATCCCTACCTGGATGATTTCTATTACCAGGTAAATAGCTAGTGCTTGCTTTGAGAGCAATCTATTTGTCCACTTATGCTAGTAATAGAATTTTCTATTGAGATATTGTTCAGTGAATACAAATTGACTAAGTAGATTCTGTCCATTTTTTTAATACTTGATATTGTCAAGCTATATGTGCTTAGATTGATATTTTCATTTTGGCATTAATAATCTAAGAATATTGGTGGTGTGGGGCTAGGGATGTAGCTCAGTGGGAGAGCACTTGCTTAGCATGTATAAGTTCCAGGCTTTAATTTGTAGTACCCCCATACACACCAAAAAATAAAGAGAAGAGCATTGGCAATCTAACTTTAAAGGCATCTTCATCTTTTTGTTTGTTTGTTTGAGCTATATATTTTTCTCTCTCCCCTTCTTTTTTTTTTTTGGATTTTTGAGACAGGGTTTCAGGGTTTCTCTGTGGTTTTGGAGCCTGCACTGGAACTAGCTCTAGACCAGGCTAATCTCGAACTCACAAAGATCCTCCTGCCTCTACCTCCCGAGTGCTGGGATTAAAGACGTGCGCCACCACCGCCTGCTCCCAATTTACTCAGGAGATCTTGTTAAGGACATCTTCATTAATTCACATTTTTAAAATGCTCTTTTTAAAAGCATTTATTTTGTGGGCATTGAGGCACAGCTGTCAAGGCCCACATGTAGTTGTCAAGAGGAATTAGCTTTTTCTTTTCGTAAGGTAGATCCCAGATATTGAATGGTAAGTCTCAAACCCCAAGACAAATGGCTGAGGTACCTATTTAACATATCAAGGTAGACTTGGCCACCAGGTTCTCCCAGAATCCTTTCCTCCACAGGGTATGACCAATATACTCCACCCTTAACTCCTCCCAACACCTCCCCCCAGAACACTCTAGCTCAGAGCCTGGGCTGCCCTTTCCCCTGAGGCTCTTCCCTATATAATCCAGCCATTTTGGTTGTCTGTTTTGTATCCTTGTCCTCTTGGCTGCTGTACCTGGGTCCTCCTCTCTCCCTCGTCTCCTCCTTTGCCCTTCCCTTCTCACATGGCTCAGGGTCATGCCCCCTCTGGACTTTTCCAGGTGTCCCTGTCTTTGCCTACAGTCTGTCTACAATAAACCTCCTCCACCATACCTAGGAGTGGTGGCTGAGGTACCTATTTAGCAGTCATCATGATTAGTGACAAGTGCCTTTGCCCACTGGAACACTTTACTAAACCCGTCAATGTTTTTGAAGGCTAAGGGATTTGAGGGTGTATGAGTGTATGACAGGTTTGTGGTGCTGGGCATTGAAAGCTGAGCCTTGAACGTGCTGTAAACATACTCTGTCATTTGTGTTCCTGTAATCTGTAGATTGGTTTTGTTGTTGTTGTTTTGTTTTGGATTTTGTGTGTGTGTGTGTGTGTGTGTATGTGTGTGTTTTCACACGTGGTTTCTCAGGTTGACCTCAAACTCTCAGATACCCACCTGCCTCTGCCTTCCAGATGCTGAGATAAAGGCGTACACTGCCACCAGCTGACCATAGATTAGTTTTTAATAAAGCCAAGGATGGGTGTACATGCCTTTAATTCCAGAGGAGGCAGAGACAGGAAGGTCTCTGAGTTCTAGACTAATCTGGTCTACATAGTCAGTTATAGGACAGCCAGGGCACATTGGGGGAAAAAAAATCAAAAAAATAAATAAGATAGCCTTGCAGTGGTGGCACATGTCTTTAATCCCAGCACTTGGGAGGTAGAGGCAGGCAGATCCCTTAGTTCGAGGCCAACTTGGTCTACAGAGCTAATGAGAGCAGTTACACCAAGAAACTATCTCAAAAAAGCAAAAATAAGTAGATATGTAGTAAGCTTTCTTGTTGAACTTTCTTGGACTGTCGGCCCTCAAATAATGACATAGAGACTTATTAATTATGAAAGCTTGACCTTTAGCTTAGGCTTCTTCCCAACTTGCTCTTGTAGCGCAAATTAACCTGTTTCTATTAATCTACGTTCTGTCATGTGTCTCTTTCCCATTCTGTGTGTCCAGCTTGCTGGCATCTCCTGGTGCCTAGATTCATCTCCTCTTCCTCTCTTCTTTCCCAGAAGTCCTGCCTAACCTCTTCCTGCCTAACTATTGGCCATTCAGCTCTTTATTAAACCAATCAGAAGATGCCTTGGCAAAGACATGTCTTCACAGTGTACAAAAAAGATTATTCCCAGAACATAAATAAAATAAATTTAAAACAAAACCTAGGCATCAGTGTATTTCTAGAGTCCTAGCTTTATCACTTCCATTGGTGTGATTAGTGTGAAGAACAGTGGTGATCTGTATTTATTTTGCAATGAAAGCCATCTTCTCTTGTAGAATTACTTTGAAAAACTGGAGAAATTGTCAGCTGCTGAAGAAATACAAGGTGATGGTCCTAAGAAGGAGCGTACCAAGCTCATCACCCCCCAGGTGGCCAAACTGGAGCATGCTTATAAGCCTGGTAAGGTTCCAGTCCATTGTTAAGAGAAACTTTGTGGAGAGCATGAATAACCTGACAGATGAACTCATAGATTCCTTTGCTTGTTGAGATTCTGTAATTTTTAAAAACTTACTATGATCTTTTTTTAGTATTCCTAAAATAAAGAGGAAATATTTTTTTGATAGTTATTTTAATGAAAGGGTGGAGAATAGATTATGCAAAGGAGTTGCTTTAGGTGGCTGTGATGATTCTCATCTGTAATCTCAGTATTGAGGACAGAAGCAGAAGGATCATGATTAGAACAAAAAAAAAGGAAAGGGGTTGCTTCACTACAGACATTTTTGTGGTAAATTATTAAACCATAGGTGAAGAACCAAGAAAAGCTTTTTGAGTGCTGTCTGCTTTATTCCAAGTCTTACTGGAGTCTTCTTTGTCCTTGCAGTGCAGTTTGAGGGCTCTTTGGGTAAGCTTACTGTCTCTAGTGTGAATAATCCTCGGAAGATGATCGATGCTGTTGTGACGTCTCGAAGTGAGGACGACGTAAGTGCCAGCTATGGGTGTGTTCATTCTGGAGTCATTGGAGTGAGATGAGGCATGGTGGAATTGTCTGTAACCTAGATTGACCTGGTCTGTCCTGACTTTTTGGTTTTTCACACATACCCTGAAATATGGTGCCTTCTTTTTTTAAAAAAAAAAAAGAAAGAAAGAAAGAAAAGTGATTCTCCTTGCCACAGGGACTCAGGGATCACATTCAGATGGTCGGTGCAGCAGGCACTATTAACCAGTTGAGCTATCCTGCTGGCTCTAAAGCCTTTATTTATAAGGCGGCCACAGGGCCTGCAGTAGCAGGAGTCTTTGGATCTGATACCTCTGGCTGCAGATAGTGCCTGTTTACTCCAGTTTGCTACATAAAACAGTATTTCTGTGATTTTAGATTTATTAATTTAGCTTAATTTGTGATTTATTTAGTCAATGACCTTTATTTCATACTGTTGTCATTTTAGATTGTTAACTTTTAAGGAGTCTGGATTCTCAAGTATTTTCACCAATAAACCTAAAGGTTCATTGTTGGTTAAATGTTCTTAATATAGGTAAAGAATTTGTACTGAATAACTTTAATTTTTTTTTTTTAAGGAAACAAAAGAAAAACAAGTTCGGGACAAGAGAAGGAAAACCCTTGTCATAATTGAGAAAGTAAGAATAGAATCTATTTCTATATTTAATTTCAATTTAAAGAACTATCAAGTATATGTGTGTTCAAGAAGTAGAAAAGTGAGCAGTAAATCCGTGTTCTTTGATTTTTTTTTTTTTAAATTTTTTGTAATTACATTTTATGATTGGAGGTGGCATTGTGTATGTGCTTTAGAGGACAACTTGAGGAGGTGGCATCTTGCCTTCCACCATGTAGGCTCTAAGGCTCTAACTCAGATTGTCAGGCTTGGGGGAGGGACCTTTACCTGCTGAGTCATCTCACTGTCCCATGTTCTTTTCTGTTACCTAAGAATTAATTTGTGTTAAGTGCTCGTTGTTTACCAGAGTGTTCCAGAAATGATTGTTCTATACCTTGCCTTTGGAGTCCTGGCAAGAACACTGTGCTGCAGTTTTATTCAGTTACTTAGCTAATAGATGCTTATCTTTGAGCAGGTCATATGTTTTTCTCATGTGTCAGTGTTGTATTTGCTACAACTCTTGTGTAGAAGTCAGATGATAATTTGTGGGAGACAACATGCAGCTCCTTCCAGCACATGGCCTGCAGGATTGAACTCAGGCTGTCAGACTCGACAGCAAACACCTTTACCCACTGAGCAATCTCATCAACCCAGGCCATCTTGAGCCTAATAAAAATAAGAGCAAAAGCTTTGTTGTTACAAGAACTAATTTAGTTTTACAGCACTTATTAGGCATTTGTGTGGACTAAGGAAAACATAATGATACATATAGACAGTCTGTAAAGCACACTTACCACAGCGCAGTACTGCATACATACGGCACTACACTACCTAGAGCACAGTGGTTTAGAACATCAGCGCAAACGTGAGGCTGAGTTACTTAACCTTTTATGCTGTCCTCAGTTTCTTCATGGGGATAAGATAATTGTAGTAGTTTTTTTGGGGGGTTGAGTGTGCAGATGAATTGAATTACCTGCAAAGTGCTAGATCACTGGCTGACACCTGTAAAGTTAAATTTAAAAGATTGCTTGGTCAGGCTATAGAGATGGCTCAGTGGTTAAGAGCACTGGTTGTTCTTCCAAAGGACCTTAGGTTCAGTTCTCAGGACCCACATGGCAACTCACAACTATCTGTAACTCCAGTTCTAGGGGATCTGGCATCCTCACACAGACATACATGCAGGCAGACCCCCAATGTACATAAAAAAAATATTTTTTTTTTAAATCTACTGGTCTTTGTTGTGTATGCCTTTGATCCCAGCACTTAGGCGAGGCAGGTAGATCTCCGTGAGTTCGAGGTCCACCTGGTCTAATTCCAGGACAACCAAGGCTATACAGAGAAATCCTGTCTCAAGAAACCAAAAAAAGGAAAGAAAAGTGGCCTGATTAGCAAATACTTATCAGGAATCCAGTGTGGTGGATTTTAATCCCAGGGGCAGTTTCTGAATGTGAGGACTAAAGAGTCAATTCCAGAAGAGCTCCATGGTGAGATCCTATCTATCACACAGATTATCAGGGCTGGAGAAGATGATAAAATGTTTGCTGTATAAATTTGAGGAACAGAGTTTGCATTTTCAGCATCCACATAAATGCCAGGGAGATATGGCAATCCTCCCAGTATACATAGGGACAGAGACAGAATCCTTGGAGCAACCTGGCTAGTTAGTTCAGCCTAATTGGCAACCTCTGGGTTCATGTAGGAGATGCTGCATCAGTACAGGAAGTACTAAAAGATGGAGGAAAACACTTTGACACTCAAGCTCTGGCCTCTTTACACACAGGTGCACGCACGTTTATTACTGGAAGGTAACAATGGTGGCATCATTATGAATTAGGTGTTTCAGCCTAACGTTGCTGCTAGGAAATTTAGAAAACATAAGTTCTTCACTATTTTTACAACCAGAGTATCAGTCTGAGAGAGAAAAAGAGAGAGAGAGAGAGAGAGAGAGAGAGAGAGAGAGAGAGAGAGAGAGAATGGTGCTTAAAAGATAGTTATTTCACCATGTTTCCCTGCATTTAATCAAGCACCTTTTTTTAAAAAACTCATTTTATTTTGTATTGTACTCTTGTATTTTTGTTAGGCCTAAACTATGAAGACACTTCTCTAATACTCTGTGGTGCTGACCCAGCATATTACAGCCTGTTCTGTCTCTCCCCTAGACCTATAGTTTACTCCTTGATGTGGAAGACTATGAAAGGCGCTATCTTCTAAGTCTAGAAGAAGAGCGGCCTGCCCTGGTGGATGAAAGAAAGCACAAAATCTGTAGCATGTATGACAACCTGAGGGGCAAATTGCCTGGACAAGAGAGGTACGCATGGTGCACTTTAAGGAAAGGGGAAACCTCTTCTATTGCCACTAAATTCCACATACTTGGGATTGTGGTGTACACTGTTCCATCATTTCTATAACCGTTGCATCTATCTTTCCTGGGTTTTGTTGTTTTTTGAGACAGAGGCACACTGCATGGCCCTGACTGACCTTGAATTCACAGAGATCCAGTTGTCTTCCAAATGTCATTATTAAAGATGTGGGCTACCACGCTGCTATACTAGTATCTTTCTATTTGTCCTCACTTGGGTGCTACTTCATATAAAGCATTCCATAATCCTTTTGAGTTCTTTCTTGGATTCATTTTTTCAACAATATACAGTGTCTACTAGGATTGTACTAGTGCTGCAGATAAAGAGGGATCGTTACTGGATTTTGGTTTTGAGGTGAGAAATTATATCTGGAGTACAATTACTAGTGTGTTCAACTTTGTAATCTATATGTATTTGCTTTCCTGCTAAACTGGCACTTAGCAATTTGTACTTTCTTGGGATTTCCATCTGTAGACATACTCAGGTGTATATGTGGAAGCCAGTCCATCTTCCAGTGAAGAATGTTGACTTTCTATGTCATCTTTCTCCTGCTCATTGTCTGAAGCAAACCTAGTTGTGATAATGTCCTATAAATCCCAAATATTTAATGTAAAAGGACCACATCTGCTGACAGCTCCTTTCCCGTCACTCAGGTTCTCCTGAGTCAGAACTAACATAAACAAAATAGACTTCTTTTTGGCACACTTTTGTGCTGTTGGTCTGATAAATGTACTTTATCCATAGGTAGGCATGTTATGTAACCATTAAAGTGCATTTAACTGAAGTTGCAGATAGCTGTAGAGCAGTGGTAGAGCACTTGCCTAGCATACAGGAGGCTCTGCACTCAATTCCCCATTCTGGGGAGGGAAGGTGAAAAAAGTCAAATTATAAAACCATGCAAATTTTATGTGCCCTCCTAACACTTATAAGTTAACATTTTTACTTAGGTCAAATTTGATCACATTTTTATATATAATATGGGAAATAATTTCCCATATTTGTAAAACTTAATTTTACTTTTTATTATTTGATTAGAATTGGAGAGTAACCCTCAATATTGGTAGTACGGATGATTATAAAGAGAGGGTTGCATTTTTTTTTTTTAATGTGGGTTTTCTATATTGCCCTTACTGACATTAGGTGGCATTCTTCTTGCAGGCCAAGCGATGACCACTTCGTACAGATCATGTGTATCCGAAAAGGAAAGAGAATGGTTGCCCGCATTCTCCCTTTCCTCTCCACAGAGCAAGCAGCTGACATTCTCATGGCAACTGCCAGGAACCTCCCTTTCCTTATCAAGAAGGACGCACAAGATGAGGTACCCACCGCATAGGGCAACTTTTCTTAGGCTTTTCAAGTTGGAAACCTTGGCTTTTAGTTGCTTTTGTGTATGTAAAATATCTCTCCCTGCTCTGTTGTCAGTGGCTTCCTGTTAGCCTGGAGAGTTAGTTGAATGATGACCCACAGGTAAATTTTTGATTAAAAGATCCCTGTTTATCCTTGTAATAGTTTTTCAAAGATTAGCAAAATTTCTTGTACTTTCTCAAGTTCAAGACAAGAAATTGCTAAAAGAATAGTATTATTGAGCATGGGACTCAGAACAACGAGATACTTCTAAGGAAACATTGTGAGTGACTACAGATTGAGTAGTAACTACCTGAATTGTCTGCAGAAGATATGCTA
Organism: Dicrostonyx torquatus; assembly: GCA_028555095.1. Lineage (NCBI taxonomy): Eukaryota > Metazoa > Chordata > Mammalia > Rodentia > Cricetidae > Dicrostonyx > Dicrostonyx torquatus. The sequence goes on along the minus strand of JAQHUG010000535.1, from coordinate 337,702 downwards.
TATAATGTAAAACACAAATGAGCTGGAAATTGGTACTGTAGCTTTTGAGATTTTAATATTTATAGAAAAAATGAAAAGTTTAAATCTCATTAGAAAAATACACCAGAATGAAAAAAAATTATGTTTTAAAATTGATTAGATGTTTTAAGTTTTATTTAGGAATAGTTTGCATGCATGTGTTTACATGCGTTGTGTGCATAATTGGTACCCATGGAGGTCAGAGTTATAAGGGTCCATCGGATCCCTTACAACTGTAGGTAGTTTGTAAACCACTTGGATGCTAGGAATTGAATCTGGGTCCTCTGTAAAAGCAACAAGTGCTCTTTAAACAGCTGAGCTGTCTCTCTAGCCCCCAAAACCAGTACATTTTTAAGAGACTCCAAGAATGGAAAATGGAATGAAGGAAAATTTTCAAGATTTGAGATGTATGCTAGAGAATAAAAAGGTATGCTTATTTTAAAACATAAAGGAGAGAATGCAGCGGTGGGCAGTGTGTCAATTATGATCTCACAGAAATTTGTCAGTGGAAACAAGTTTGGGAAAATCTTACACATTTGCCATATATTCACTTAATACATCTACATACCAGGTACCATTTTATGTTGTAGAAATGAAGCTAGGGATTCGAAAATACCTTCATGAAGCTTACTTGCTAGTAAAGAACACTTAGTTAACTATATAGAAAAGTTGCATATGGTAGCTCATGCCTAATTTTCCCACATTAGGGAGTCTAAGAGAGGTTGCTATAAATTTGAGACTGACCTAAAAATATGTGTGTGTAGAGTTATAGTTCATGCTCCCCCCGTCTTTGTTTGTGTATATGTATACTTACGTATGTGCACATGCATGTGCTGAGTTTTTAACCTATGTCAATTAAAAAGTAATCTACCATTTCTCCAGAATCCATTTTCTTGCAGTAATTGCTGGTTCCAGGTGTGAGGCTTGGGATTAGATAATCCTGGTCTTACATCGGAGGCAAGTAACTAATAGGTTACTAGGGATACACATACCAATTTGAGGGACTCCTATTTGTCAGAAGTGGTATACATAACATCAGAAAGAAAAATTACAGCAGTAGACTGAATTAGGTTTCATTTAATGACTTAATAATACCAAAAATATATCAATCATTTGTAGTGAGTGCTAGGCTAGTAACTCATCTCAAAAACTAAAAAGGAAGAGTCAAGTATTTATCCTACCTTTCACTACAACCAAATATTCTGACACACAGTAGTATCATAATGATTTTGTATATGGTGAGTATCCTGCTGGAAGGTAAGTGAAGGGACAGTTGGCAGAAGGTAACACTCTTGTTTATGTTTTGTAGGTGCTGCCATGCTTACTGAGTCCCTTCTCTCTTCTCCTCTATCATCTTCCTTCAGTGACTGTCACCAGCCTTCTGCAACAACTAATGAACCTACCTCAAAGTGCAACTGCACCAGCACCCTCCAATCCTCACCTCACTGCTGTGCTCCAGAACAAGGTGGTCTTGTCCTTCAGTGTCCTCAGCTTATGTGGCATCTATATTTGACTTAGGGGAATTATCATTACTATAGCTTTCTTCCACTCAGGAATTATATTACACTAACAAAGGCTAGAAAACAAACAGTGGTTTGGAGAAAATAGGTCTTTATGACATTTGTGGCATCAAGCATCCAGTCTTTTTTACAGTTATTCTGGTCCTCTTTAACAGTATATTTCCATACTCATGATGCTTCAGGACAGTTCTGAAAGTTAAAACTCTTGGCATGAGGAACAAAGCTAGGTATGGATGATTAGCTGCTTGTACTCTTTGTTAGGACTTTTCCCAGGAATTCTTTTTTTTTTTTTTTTTCCCAAGACAGTGTTTCTCTGTAGCTTTGGAGCCTGTCCTGGAACTAGCTCTTGTAGACCAGGCTGGTCTCTAACTCACAGAGATCCTCCTGCCTCTGCCTCCCGAGTGCTGGGATTAAAGGCGTGGGCCACCACCACCCGGCTCCCAGGAATTCTTGTAAACAAAAGTTTCTGTCCTGCTTGGTCCTACAGCCGTTCAGTCCTGACAAAACACACAGAGGCTTATATTAATTACAAACTGGTTGACCTATTAGCTCAGACTTATTATTAACTAGCTCTTAAAACTTAAATTATTTTTTCCTTTATTGATATTTATTGAGCTCTACATTTTTCTCTGTTCCCCTCCCTGCCTCTCCCCCCCCCTTCACTCCCCCAATGTCCCTATGCTCCCAGTTTACTCAGGAGATCTTGTCTTTTTATACTTTCCCATGTAGATTATATCTATGTAAGTCTCTCTTAGTGTCCTTATTGTTGTCTAAGTTCTCTGGGATTATGGTTTGTAGGCTGGCTTTCTTTGCTTTGTGTTTTAAAACCACCTATGAGTGAGTACATGTGATAATTGTCTTTCTATGTCTGGGTTACCTCACTCAAAATAATGTTTTCTAGTTCCATCCATTTTCCTGCAAAATTCAAGCTGTCGTTATTTTTTTCTGCTGTGTAGTACTCCATTGTGTAAATGTACCACATTTTCTTTATCCGTTCTTCAGTCAAGGGGCATTTAGGTTGTTTCCAGGTTCTGGCTATGACAAACAAAGCTGCTATGAACATAGTTGAGCACTTGTCCTTGTGGCACGATTGAGCATCCTTAGGATATATACCTAAAAGTGGTATTATTGGGTCTTGAGGAAGGTTGTTTCCTAATTTTCTGAGAAATTGCCACACTGACACCCAAAGGGTTTGTACCAGCTTGCATTCCCACCAGCAATGCAGAAGTGTTCCCCTTTCCCCACAAGCTCTCCAGCATAAGTTGTCATCAGTGTTTTTGATCTTGGCCATTCTTACAGGTGTAAGATGGAATCTCAGAGTTGTTTTGATTTGCATTTCTCTGATGACTAAGGATGTTGAGCATTTCCTTAAGTATCTTTCAGCCATTTTAGATTCCTCTGTTGAGAGTTCTCTGTTTAGGTCTTTATCCCTTTTTTTTTTATTGGATTATGTGATCTTTTGGTGTCCAATTTCTTGAGTTCTTTGTATATTTTGGAGATCAGCCCTCTGTCTGATGTGGGGTTAGTGAAGATCTTTTCCCATTCTGTAGGCTGTTGTTGTGTCTTGTTGACCGTGTCCTTTGCTTTATAGAAGTTTTTTAGTTTCAGGATGTCCCATTTATTAATTGTTTTCTCAGTGTCTGTGCTGCTGGGTTTCTATTTAGGAAATGGTTCTCTGTGTCAATGCATTCAAGTGTACTTCCCACTTTCTCTTTTATAAGGTTCAGTGTGTCTAGCTTTATGTTGCGGTCTTTGATCCATTTGGACTTGATTAAAACTTAAATTAACCCATAATTCTTATCTATGTTTAGCCACATGACTTAGTTCCTTTTATCAGTAAAGCATTCTCATATTGCTTCTTTTGAATCTGGCTGGTGTCTGCATCTCTGCCTTTCCTCTTTCCAGAATTCCTAGTCTGGTTGTCCCACCTATACTACTGGTTATCAGCATTTTATTAAACCAATATGAGTGACAAATCTTTACAGTGTACAAGAACATTATCCCACCTCCAAAAAAAAAATTCTTTTTTAATTCAAAATCTTTTAGAGGAAATCTAATGAGGAAAGAGGATCTTGAGTTTCTGAATAGGCAGTGTCAGTTCTTGCCTGCCCTTTTCTAGCCTTATGACCCTGAGTGTTTGTTGGGATGTGCAAGTGTTGATGCAGGTTTTGCAGTCCTAGTATTTAGATGATGTCTGGTATGTAGTAGGCACTTGTTTAGGGCCACGCTAAACAACAGAGGTGAAGTCTGAGGGCCTCTTTCTCCTTTGACGTGCCGTCAATAATAGGCCATCTGAGATAGGAGAGGATACCTGTGTCCCTCGGGATATTGGTAGGTTCTCAAATGACCAGTCACTTTCTATTACTTAGTCACTGTTTTAATTTTGTTAAGAACAGTGTAAAAAAAAAAAAAAAACAAAAACAGAAAGCCATACAGATCATGAGCCTGGTGAAAATTTGCCTGCAAATAACATTAAGGGAAGTTTTGTGGAAAAGAAAGATTACCCTCTAATATAAACCCAGGAAAACAGAATGAAATCCCAAAATATGTACCCATTTATGATCCATTATAGATATGACTTACACATTTAACCTAGTACTATAGGTATTTTCATTTGATGTCCCTTAAGAGTTCATGTTGTGATAGGCATGGTAGCACATACCTTTTTTCCCAGCAATCTTGAGGTACAGAGGCAGGCAGATCTCTTAAGTTCAAGGACAGCCAGGGCTACACAAACCCTGTCTCAAAAAAAAAGAAAAAAAAAATCATGTTGCTGATTTTTTTTAGATGCCTATTAACACTCTTTGTAAGTTTTTATATTTCAGATAAGAATATACTCTGTGTGTACACACACGTGCACTTTTGGTGGTGTGCATGCAGAGGCCATATGAAGTTCATCAGTTTGGCTTAGGCTGGCTGACCACTATACATGAAGGTCTTCAGGCTCCATCTCCCAGAGCTGGAGTCAGGTACACACCACCATGTGCAGCTTTTTCTCATTTCTTGGGATCTAAGCTCAGGAATTTTACCAACTGAGCTATCCTCCTAGCTCCAGGAGTGATATATTCTTAGTTTCCTTTGAGCTTTGATTATTTTGTTTACCCTATGTATATTTCTCTTTATTTTTGTTAATTTGTTTTGTTTTGCTTTTTGAGGCATTGTCATGTATCCCAGGCTGGTCCCCAGCCTCATGTGTAGCCAAGGATAGCATTGATCTTTTGATCCTCCTGAATATTGGGATTGTAGGTATGCATCATCACAAGTTTATGCTGGGGATCAAGCCTGGAACCTTGTGCATGCTAGTAAAGAATGAGCTACATCTCCAGGGCACCTTGTAGTTCTTTCTCTTTTTTTTTTTTTCTACCTCAGGACAGGGTTTCTCTGTATAGCTGTCGTGGAACTCATTCTATAGACCAGGTTGGCCTCAAACTCACAGAGATCCACCTGCCTCTACCTCCCAATCAATTGCTGGGATTAAAGATGTGTATCACCACACCCAGCTCTATGTGGTTCTTTTTTTTTTTTTTTTTTTTTTTTTGGTTTTTTCGAGACAGGGTTTCTCTGTAGCTTTGGAGCCTGTCCTGGAACTAGCTCTTGTAGACCAGGCTGGTCTCGAACTCACAGAGATCCGCCTGCCTCTGCCTCCCGAGTGCTGGGATTAAAGGTGTGCACCACCACTGCCCGGCTCTATGTGGTTCTTAATACCTTTTTTTCTTTACAAAATAACTTTACTTAATTTTTTTCCTCTAGTTTTCTATGAACTTTGACTTTTCTTCTTAATCTATTTGATTCTTAAAAATAGAAGAAATGCCAAATGATGATTATCCATGACTGGGAAAAAAATCTTTTCAAAACTGAATAGGATAGAAAGAGGGCTTTCTGTACTTGGTATCTGCTATGCCAGAAACAATCCAGAGGAAAGACACACCTCTACTGCCAGGCAAGCCTGACCGCCTACCCCTGGCTACACAAAAGCTTTCGTGAACAGCCATTCCCATCAGTGCCAGGGTCCCATTAACTGAAGTGTAAGAGGCTTAGATGCACTGTTTTGGTTTTTGCTGTTACTGCTTTTAGATTTGTTTTATGTGCATGTGCACCTTACGATATCAGTGGATGGTTGTGAGCCATCTCGTAGTTTCTGGAAACAGAACCCTGATCCTCTACAAGAATAGCAAGTGCTCTTAACCACTGAGCCATCTCTCTAGCCTCTTAGATGCATTGTTAAATCTGATTCCATCTGGCTTCTCTTACAGTTTGGCTTGTCACTGCTCCTAATCCTCCTAAGCCGTGGGGAAGACCTACAGAGTTCTGACCCTACTATAGAATCAACGCAAAATAACCAGTGGTCAGTACTTGTATTTTAAATTCTTCTAAATAATCTTTGCTGTCCTTTCTCTTCCCCTTGTGCTTCTCATAACGTTTTGGGTTTTCTCTATCAGGACAGAGGTGATGTTCATGGCAACCAGAGAACTTCTACAGATACCCCAAGCAGCCTTGGCCAAGCCAATTTCTATACCCACAAACCTAGTGTCCCTTTTTTCTCGCTATGTTGACCGGCAGAAACTGAACTTGCTGGAGACAAAACTACAGTAAGTTCCAAATACATTTTACTACCTTGGTGTTTTAGATGTCATACTGTGGGAGGATGAAGCTTAATAGGAGTGAGAAGTTGAGACATCCATTTAAATGTTTGTGTGTTTGCTAAAACAAATCACTGTATTGTATGTAACAGTCCTTCAAAATGACAAAATGCTGAGAGAACAGAAATATCTAGTGTCTTTTATTATGAGAATTCTTATAAAGATGTAGCTTTAATGCAAAAGATTCATCTTTTTTAACTTACTTATACAAAAGTTGTCTTTCTCTCATACCCTTAGGCTGGTTCAGGGGATACGATAAAAGCTCTCCGGTGTGCCCTGTACCTCCTTTTGGCTGACACCTGCACTGCTGCCATCACCAATGGAGTGTTTTTAATGAGGGAGGGGAGGTAGCTTATGACCCAAAGGAAAGTCTTGTGGGATCGACCTATTTTCAGAGGTTAGCTCTGAATGCCAGGTATTTCCCCACTGCTCTGATACTTCTGCTGGGTGATACTTCTGCTGGTTTCTTTGACCTTCTGTGTTACACTTTGCATGTCCTACTTTTACTCAATTCTTCTCAATTTTGCATTTTCTTTGCCCTAGAGACACAAACATAATATCCCTTTATCCCATCACCATTATTACAATTCAAAGTAGGTTGTAGTCTGCCAAAGGTTCTCTCCACCTTTTGAAGTCTTTTTTTCATCTTCCCATATTAATATGATAATAGAAGAGCCAAAATCAAGTAGAAGTCAAGATATAGGTAAATATACACACCCCTACAGACACGTTCATGTGGTCTCCAGAGGGTCCTTAAAGAATGAGTTTTATTTTGAAAAATACTTAGTTGACATATACCTCTAAAAATAAACCAGCTGATATATTTTTAGTCTGTTTCTGTTCCATCTTGTAATTTGGTGGATTCTACTTTTTTAATATATAAATACAGGGTACACGGCACATTACATTAAATCAAACTTGTTAATTGGCTGTTGCCCAGCTCTAGGCTGAGAAGTCTTTTCTTTCTCTCTACCTGTATTTCCTTTGTTCCTGACCACCATAATGGAAAGAGCACACACACAGCTAAGCCTTTCCTGTAATGACTACAGCGTGCTTGAGCCTGTCCCTCAAGTGCATTCACGAGTACCCAAGATGAGCCTCACCTAGAGCCTGCTTTTGCAGTGTAGCTTTGCGCACCTGCACTGTCTTCCTGATGTGACTTCTGTAAGCCATGCTTCTGCTTCTCTTCCCCATTTCATTTAGTATCTTGGGTAGAAGCCTCCAAATGTAGCCATGGCTGCTAAGCTTGGGCTGCTCTGCCCTTCAGTCTCCTCTACCCTGCAGCAGAACTGCTGTCCTGGCTGCTTAGTCTTGCCTGAGCCCCATATACTGGCAGCTGGGGCCTGGGTTTGAATCTTAGGGACACTTTCCTTCACCTTTCTTACTTCAACAGTCAGCCAGGATAAGGGACTTAGCTCCCTAGTAGTTGCAATTCTAAAAAACTAAATTGAATTTATTTTATATTCCCATCCTGATCCTACTTTCTGCTCTTCTCACCTTTTTGAATGTAGTCGGGACAGGCTATGATATTTAAAGAGAATAAACGTTTTTGCACATACCTAGATACGGTAAAGCCCTCCGTTACAACCAGCTGTCCTCGTTCTCATCTTCATTTCTTCTCATTCTGTGGCCTCAGGCTCCGCCAGCTGCTCCCCAGTCTCTAGCTCCCCTCTGCTGTCTGCTGACTGTCTCCACTAAGCCTTTCCTACCCTCCCTTCACACTTGATCAAGTAAACACTTGATTATTTTCTTCTTCCTTATTGTGCTTTTTGTTCAGTTCTAATTAATAAAAATAAAGTTTCTAAATTTACATTTTTATAGGGTATTGTAAATAAAAACAAATTGTATACTTGAAAATGTGTACTTGTATTTTATAGTTTTTTTCTGAATTTGCTTTTAATGGGTTTTCTATCATACTTGGATTCACTAGCAAAAATCTTAATGTTGAAGAAATGGCACTTCACCCTGAAGAAATTCACATATTTCTAGACAGATGCCCATCTCTCTTTGCTTTTAAATGGTTAAGGTAGTCCCATAAGCATTTAGCTGCCCTCATGGTTTGTATTTCTCTTAGCTCTAGCCATGTAGCTTTGTTTAATCTTTAAAACAAAAAGACCATCTTGCTAGGCACATACCTGTAATCCTAGCTTGCAGGATGTGAAGCAGAAGGATCATTCATTTTTACTCTTAAAGTGAGCAAGATTGAAGAGTCAGCAAACTAGTAAAGAAAATCAGAGGAGGACAAGGAGATGGTTCAGTGGTTAAAGGAACTTGCTGTTCTTCCAGAGGACCCAAGTTCAGTTCTCATCACCTGCATTGGCAGTTCACAGCCATCTATAACTTCAATTCCACAGGATCTGCTGCCCTCTTGTGATTGCTGTGGACAAAAAGGCTGTGGACAAAACACCTATACATACTTTTTTTTTTTAAGGGAAGAACAGTGGGAAGAAAGTCGGATCGAAGAGCAGGGTGTTAGATGGAGTGTTACTGCTACTATGAATAGAATGTAATGGGGAGAGATGTATTTTCTTGTGTTTGTTTTTTAGACAGGGTTTCTCTGCAGCTTTGGAGTCAGTCCTGGAACTAGCTCTTGTAGACCAGGCTGGTCTCGAACTCACAGAGATCCGCCTGCCTCTGCCTCCCCCATCACCCAGCAATTCTGTGGGTTTTCTTGTGATGTCTTGATCCTTCTGGCTTCTATAACCCTTCCCCCACCTGTCTTCAGCAGGATTCCCCAAGCTTAGTCCAATGTTTGGCTGTGGGTCTCTGCATCTGTTTCCACCAGTTGCTGAATGAAGCAAGAGATGTGTTCTTAACTTCAGCATAAATCCTGTTGTTAGGTGACTGCCCTTGGGGAAGATCCACAAAGCTAGATTCAAAGTGTCCATCGAGACACTACACAGTACTATGCAATATTTCACAACTTAGAGACCTGAAAACTGAGGCTCTAGGAGAAGCCAGAACTTGCCTGAGGCCTTGGGTTGACTAATGGTAAAAACCCAGAGAATGTTCTAGTTACTTTAAAAGTATTTTTTAAGCGTAGGAATAATGAATGTAGTCAATAGTTACATTAGATGATAAGATAATTTGTGGTATAACAACTGGCATCAAACTATGAATTTTGTGTGCAAATGTATGTGCAGCTATATTTGTGCTGGTTCTTAGAGAAGTCAGAAAAGAGTGCTAAAAACCCTAAAAGTAGTTACAGATGATTGGGAACTACCATGTTGGATGCTGGGAACTGAACCCAAGTCCTCTGAAAGAGCAAGTGCTATAAGCCTCTGAGACATCTCTTCAGCCCCGGAATAAATTCTACAGGGGAAGATACAGTAAAAGGATAGAGCATACCAGCTGAACAAAGACCCTTTTTTTGTTGTTGTTGTTTTTGTTTTGTTTTTCGAGACAAGGTTTCTCTGTAGCTTTGAAGTCTATCCTGGAACTAGCTCTTGTAGACCAGGCTGGTCTCAAACTCACAAAGATCTGCTTGCCTCTGCCTCCCGAGTGCTAGGATTAAAGGCGTGCGCCACCACCGCCCGGCTTAAAGACCCATTTTAATAAGTCCAAGCTGGAGGTTCCTAATAAGCTCCCTTTATCTATCCTAAATTGCATTTTTTCCACAACTATAGCTATTGAATCACCGAGGTAGCCTTCTTTAACATTAGGAAGACAAGACATGACTTATGAAATTTTATTTTGGGAGGACAGTGAGGTCTAGTGTGTGTGAAGGCCAAAATGGTCTTATGCTTTCCCTCGTCTAGCTATGCTTGAGTAGCTTGTTTGGCATTGTGGTCTCTGAGAAAGGAGTATGTTGGATTTCAGCAAGCAAGGCTTTAGTCTGACAACTCAGCATCTTAAAACGATCCAATAGTGTTATTTTGACTTCCTTTCCTCTTGTACTAGAGACACAGTTATGAATAGCTTGCAGGTCTCATGACAGCCTCTGCTTACTTTTTAGTTTGCAAATGTTGCACAGAAGGCTGTTCAGAGGAGCTTGCTCATTATTCAACGTGACTCCAAACTCCCAAATTTAGCTGAACTCATTCTCCAAAGTGATACTCACCAAAATTGAACTTTAGCTCTCTAAAGTATGTAGAAGAAACTAAGTGATGAGCAATGTGTGTTGTTTTGGGGTTTTTTTTGTTTGTTTGTTTTTGCCAATTGTGAATTTCACATGCTTAAAATTACTTAGATTGTATCAGTTCAAAGAACAAGAAATGCAGGTGATACTGTTAACCTAGCATACACAAATCCCTGAGTTTGATCTCTAGTACTGCATAAAATTGGGTACTCCCAGCACTGGGAGATGGGGCAAGATCATCAGGAGTTCAGTGTCATCCTCAGCAGCAGAATGAATTCAAGGGCAGCCTGGGATACATGACAATAGAGGAAAAAAATCTGATACTTGATAAAAAAAAGTTATAGGTTATTAAATGAAAATCTTAGTGCCATGGGTGGACTACCTCATGAGATGTTGGTGAGGGAGTTCCTTGATGCCCCAGAAAAATTGATTGCCACCAGAACTAAGTAGTAAGACCGTACTTCTGAAGGTGCTTTGATCTCAGGACATAAAGAAATCAAGCTGGAAGTTTCCTGTGTGTTAGCTAGATCTCATAGTGCTGGAAGATGCTATGCAAGCTGCTGAGAGCTGTCATCAGTAGTGGACCCTAGCTACAACACTACAGAGCAGCTAGCCAAGCTGAGCCCACTGGTACAATAGTGGCAGGTGTGTTATGGGGATAACCAGCCACTTTCTGCATGGCACTACTGATGCTGGCACCACAGGAGAATATTTTCATCTGATACCCAGTCAAAAGCCCATGACCAAGCAGGTCATAAACCCAAGACAGGAAACAGCTGCTGTGTTGTCTTGCTAATAGTTATGATGTATCCATCAAGTTGCATTCTACATAGCTATGTGCATATGCCTGTAAATGAGTGCTGCTGTCAGTGTTGATCAGAGAAACTTCTTTCTAGCAAGTCAAAGTACTGAGAGTAAATGACTGTTGAATGTCCAAAAATGGGGAATCTATATCACTCTCTAGAAATCTCAGGGCACTATTGGAAGGGATGGGAAGAATGTAAAAGATAGAGGCAGTAGGGAAAACAAGGTAGCATACTGGCTTCCAGGTATGATATGACTATCGCAATCTTGAACTCACAGCACCTGTGATCATCTGTGCAAGGTTAGATCAACATCCTGTTATGGAAGGAGGGGCCCATGGGGCCCTACCCTCTCTGAGGTTTTATGTGCAGTTAATGGTTGATGGGGGATGGATAGAGAGATTTTTATTTCAGTGGTGTAGTTACTGGTGAAGTGTCCATGACTCTGTAAACAAACCCCACATAGATTCCTATAAGGAACCCTAATGAGACAGTCACACATGCACACACATGAGAGCAAAAGGGAAACAGGTTGGGAAGAGGAGGGTGTTAGAAGAGGAAGGAGGCAGAAAGTAATGGAGGGGTGAGTGTGATCCAAAGAGATAATGCACATGTATAAAAATGCAAACAATTTTTGTGTGGAATATATGCTAATAAAAAACATCTTGAGGGCTGGAGAGATGGCTCAGTGGTTAAGAGCACTGACTGCTCTTCCAGAGGACCCGGGTTCAATTCCCAGCACCCACATGGCAGCTCACAACTATCTGAAGATCCATTTGCAGGGGATCTGACACCTTCACACCAATGCACATAAAGTTAAATAAACCAGAAAAAAAATCTGGAACAAGTGCGGCACACACCTTTAATCCCAATACCCAGGAGTCAGAGGCAGGAGAATCTCTGTAAATTTAAGATCAGCCTGGTATAGTGTATTTCAGGATATCCACGGCTATGCAGAGGGACTGTCCAAAAATAAAATAAATAAAACATTCTGGAAAAAAAAATCTAAAATTCTATCTCCAGGAAAAAACAAGGTAAGAGTTTAGTGTATTGCCCTTGAAGTGATTTCGGCATAAATATGCACACAAAGATATAATTTAGAGACATCTTGCATTTACCTTTAATATACCATGGCCATATTTTTACATCAGTGCAGAGAGAGCCACCCTGTTTATGGTTCTGTGCCCTACTGTATAAAAATTTAACTGTTTCAGTCGATGTGTTTCAATCTTCAATTATCTCACCATTTCTCATGAAGAATAAACAAGGATAAACCTACCCAACTTCGTGTTTCTATGCTATTTTATAATCTAGAAAGAATACACCTTTTTTTTTTTCAAGTTAGGGTTTCTCTTTATATTTTTGGAGCCTGTCCTGGAACTTGCTCTGTGGAGCAGGCTGGCCTCAAACTCACAGATCCACCTGCCTCTGCCTCCCGAGTGCTGGGATTAAAGGCGTGCACCACCACTGCCTGGCTACAAGTGGTGGTGGCGCACACCTTTAATCCCAGCACTCGGGAGGCAGAGGCAGGTGGATCTTTGTGAGTTCGAGGCCAGCCTGGTCTACAAGAGCTAGTTCCAGGACAGGCTCCAGAGCTACAGAGAAACCCTGTCTCGAAAAACTTAAAAAAAAAAAAAAAAAAAAAAAGATTTGTATACATATGATTGTTTTGCCTGTGTATGTGCCATGAGCCATATCTATGTCCCCAAACAAATCTTTTCTATTTTGATCCTCTAGCCTTTTGAAAGAGAATAGCCAACTATAATTGTACTGCCAAAACGACTTTCTAGACCAGCTGTTCTTAATCTATGGGTCAAGACCCCTTTGAGGTTGTATATCAGATATCCTGCATATTAGACATTTACATTATAATTCAGAGCAGTAGCAAAATTACAGTTATGAAGTAATACACTGGTTGGGAGTCACAACATGAGGAACTGTGTTAAAGGGTTGCAGCATTAGGAAGGCTGAGAACCACTGAATTCTAGATCATCCAGCTGGAAGATACTTCTTGATCCTGGATCTGAGCCTTGTGTAGAAGCAGCTGGAAAGCTGCACAGCTTGAAGGCAGCATCTGTAGCCTTCCTGATTGGGTTATAATGACTTCACTTTCAGCAGGCAGATTAAGCAGTTGCCTCTTGGGAATGTCCAAAAAGGGAATTGGGTTTGCGGTAAAGATTTGAATCACAAGGATGGGTGTAGTGATGTGGGTCTGGATGCTGGGAAGGAGATGCAAATGGCGTTCCTTACTTCCATTCTGTCAGTGTTGTGGAAAACTCAGGTCATAAGTGGGTTGTTCCTTCTGGGATTTACTGCATTCACATCTGAGCTGCACAAAAGCAGAAATGATTTGTTCTGCAGAACAAATGCGGAAACTGTCTTGTTCACCACAGAACCCAGCATAGGACTGACAAAAATCATCTGGCTGTGAGATGACAATACTATGATGAAACTGAACTTAAAGGTCATGCTCCAAGAACCCCTTTAAACAGACATGAAGAGTGTGAAGTCTGTTTCCAGAGGCCTATTTCTAAACATTCAGCAAGTGTCAGCCAAACCTCATTGTTCTGGCACAGCTTCCGCTCCTAGTGGGATACTTGCAAGTGTGTACTAGAAAGAAGCAGCTAAGGCAACAGCTTTGGGTGGGGCTTGTACATGACAGGATGGGGGTGGGGTCTTTTAAGTGGGTGTTTTCAAGCAAACATGAATGGAAAGAGAACAGCTACACAAAAGAAGCCCATGAGAACTTCAGGAAGTGGTGGTGGAAGCCTGTAATCCCTGTGCCTGGGATGCTGAAACAAGAGGATCCCTGTCTGAATTCAAGGCTAGCCTGGACTGTTGTCAGAGATTTCTGTCCTGACCCATCCCACAGTCCCAAAGAAGCACACAGAGGCTTACATTAATCATAAACTGGTTGGCCTATTAGCTCAGGCTTCTTATTAACTCTTACATCGTACATTAACCCTTAATTCTCATCTGTGTCAGCCACATGGCTTGATATCTTTTATCAGTGCGGCATTCTGATCTTGCTTCCTCTGTGTCTGGGTGACGACTGCAAACCAACCTTTTCCTCTTCCCAGAATTCTCCTGTTCTGGTTGCCCCACCTATACTTCCTGCCTGGCTACTGGCCAATCAGTGTTTTATTAAAGCAATACAAGTGACAAATCTTTTTGTTTGTTTGTTTGTTTGTTTCTCTGTGGCTTTGGAGCCTGCGCTGGAACTAGCTCTTGTAGACCAAGGTGGTCTCAAACTCACAAGTGCTGGGATTAAAGGCATGCGCCACCACCGCCCGGCCAAGTGACAAATCTTTACAGAGTAGAAGACCATTGTCCCACAGCACTGGGCTACAGAATGAGAGCCTATATTTAAAAAAAAAAAAAAGTTGAAGAAATGGGGCTGGAGAGATGGCTCAGTTCTCCAGCACTTGCTGTGGAAGGATGGCTGGGTGGTTAAAAACACTGACTGCTCTTGAAGAGGCCGAGGGTTTAGTTCCTAGCACCCACATACTAGCTTACAACCATCCATAACTCCAGTTCCCAGGATTCCAGTGGCCTCTTCTGACCTCTGCCTGCACCAGGCATGCAAGTGGTGCACATACATAAGTGCAGGTTAAGCAATCATATACATAACATGAAATAAGTAAATCTAGAAGCAAGACAGGAAACCACTGAAGGTCAATATCATTGGAGTAAGGGCAGTGGGGTCATATGACAGGCATTAGAAAGTGAACAGAATAGACCACAAAAGCTGGAGAGGGATCTAGTCTCAGTGCATTAGAAAGACAGCGCTTTTTTTGTTGTTGTTGTTGTTTTTGGTTTTTTTGGTTTTTTTTGGTTTTTCGAGACAGGGTTTCTTTGTAGCTTTGGAGCCTGCACTGGAACTAGCTCTTGTAGACCAGGCTGGTCTCGAACTCACAAAGATCCGCCTGCCTCTGCCTCCCGAGTGCTGGGATTAAAGGCGTGCACCACCACCGCCCGGCATAAAGACAGCACTTCTAAGAGCAAAATGAAAATAAAAACACCTGATATCCACCATTATTAATTACCATAGCACAGAAATAGAAATAGACCTAAGTGTTATTGCTATTGCTATAACAATAGCTGAAGTAGTTAACACCTAACAAAAAAAGATGTATTTTGATCCATTTTGTTGAAAGTCCAAGAGCATGGCTCCAGAATTTGCTCATCTTCGGCTGAGGGCCATGTGCAGCTCCATGCATGATGGAAAGGCTAGGGGAAGTGAGTGTGCAGAACTGAGGAACAGAGCAACTGACCCACTGCACAAGCCCTCCTGATAACTAACCCACTTTTATGGCACTTTATTAATTCCTTTATGAGAGTGGAGACCCTATAACCTAGTTACCTCTTAAAGGTCCCATAGCCTCTTAATCATCTCACATGGGCAAATGAACTTCAACATAAATTTTACTAGCAAGCCACACCCGCAACATAGCAGGTTCCCTGATAAAACCTCACACCGTTTTCCTCTTCTGCAGGATGCAGACTCTGCACCTTTAAAAGTCAAGGTGACTAGCCAGTCAGTTGTGAAGATGTTTTCCTATAATCTCAGTACTTGAAAGGTAGAGGCAAGAGGCTAGGAGTTCAAGGCCACTCTAACTACGTGAGACCCTCTTTCAAAACAAAACTAAACTAAAAACCAAAAAAGGTGAAATCATTGAGGAAATAACTTTTTAAAATTATTTACTTTGGCCGGGTGGTGGTGGCGCACGCCTTTAATCCCAGCACTCGGGAGGCAGAGGCAGGCGGATCTCTGTGAGTTCGAGGCCAGCCTGGTCTACAAGAGCTAGTTCCAGGACAGGCTCCAAAGCCACAGAGAAACCCTGTCTTGAAAAAAAAATATTTACTTTGTGTACACATGATTACATGAGTGATGGTACACTCTTCAGCAATAATCACACCCGCAAGAACCTCAGTAGTATAGACTACCCTCAGTAGCCTATAGTTCTTTGTGTAAGGTTGATTCCTCCTAGATTTTTCCCCATCTAGTTTGCCATGTTCATTGGTGCCATTCTTGTTCAGCTCAAGTTTGAGCATTCATGTGGGTGAGACTTTACAGGTAAAGCGTCTGATGTTACTGTAAGACGCAATCTGGCCGCAAACTCCCTAATCTTCTGGATTTTATACTCTTTCTGCCCCCTCTTCAGCAGTAATCGCTGAGCCTTAGGTGTGGGAGTGTTTTGTAAATGTTTCTGTTGGAACTGGTCTCCACAAGTCTGTGTACTTCCTGTAGTCGTCTCCATCTGTTGCAGAGAAGTTCCTTGATGAGTGGAGAAGACTACACTTACTTGTGTATATATGGACAAATGCTTATAGATTGTTGTTAGGGATGATGCTGGTTTAGTAAATTAGTAGCTATAGATTATCCTCTAATAACCATGACTTCACTGACTAGTCCGCTAGTTTTTCAGTACCAGACATGGTATCCCTCTTGTTGAGCAGGTTTTAAGTCCGGTTAGAGAGCTGTTGGCTACCACTGAGGTGTGTGTGCCTGGCACTACTGCATCAATAAAGTTATAATGCCATGCTGGTTTTGATGTGGTACACAGACATCATAGCTGGTAGGACTGTTGCTTGCCTACCTCCTTTGAAAGCTTACATGGGCCGGGCGGTGGTGGCGCACGCCTTTAATCCCAGCACTCGGGAGGCAGAGGCAGGCGGATCTCTGTGAGTTCGAGACCAGCCTGGTCTACAAGAGCTAGTTCCAGGATAGGCTCCAAAGCCACAGAGAAACCCTGTCTCGGAAAAAAAAAAAAAAACAAAACAAAAAACAAAGCTTACATGGAGCCTTCTGGTACCATAAAAGATAGTCCTCTGAGGGGGGATTTCAGGTCACATCCGGCTCAGGTGCTCAGGTGCCTCTGGCCCTGTGTTCAAAGTGCATGGTATCTTCAGAAATAGGGACTTATCTTCCACCTCTGGGGGATAACCAAGGACAATGTCAGTAGTTTGTAATGTTTTTGGAGTCTCTTGGACAGTCCTAGTCAATAACTCAAAAGAAGGTTTCTCATGGAAGTTTTTGTTAGGTGATCTTTGGTTCTTGGGAGAAGCACCATCAGCCCAAATGAGAAAAGTTTCTTAAAACTATATATGAATATCTACACACAGAATTACATGTATTGTAGGTACTTTTAAAGTAAATTGTATTATAATCCTTGTGGCCTTGTCAGATTACCATACTATTACCCATCTCCCTTCTGGTGTGTTTACCTCTTTTTTTCTTCTCTAAGTAGCCCCCCTTTTCCCATTTCCCCTACCAGATCACTTGTACCCTGCTATTACCATTTTAATTTCCCCTCAATCTCCCTATCCTGGAAATGGTCTCATTTAACTTTCCTAGTTTCTGTAGTTAACTGTAGACTATGTATTCACATCTGAAGATTTGGAGCTAGGAGCCCCCAATAAGAGAGAACACCCAACATTTGTATTTCTGGGTCTGAATTACTTCACTTAATATATTTTCTGAATCAGTTATGTAGAGATGTGTTGCATTTGTGTTGCAGAATAATTATCTAACTATGTCAAGTTGTGTTGCATTTTTTATGCTGCATTTGTTTACCTATGTAAAGATGTGTTGCATTTGTTACACCTTGCCTGCCTAAGGCACCTGACTGGTCTAATAAAAAGCTGAATGGCCAATAGGTAGGCAGTAGAAGGATAGGTGATGCTGGTAGGCATAGAGAATAAGCGGTAAGAGTAAGCAATCTCTGAGATGGCTCAGAGGTTAAGAGCACTGATTGCTCTTCCAGAGGTCCTGAGTTCAAATCCCAGCAACCACATGGTGGCTCACAACCATCTGTAATGAGATCTGGTGCCCTCTGTATGTGCAAGCATACACACGGACAGAATATTATATACATAATAAATCTTTAAAAAAAAAAAAGAGGTAGCCAATAAGAGGCTAGTGATAATGGGCCAGGAAGTAATTTTCGTATGGTTATTTCGGGTATAAGCTAGCCGGCGGCTGGGAGCTGGGCAGTGGCAGAACACAGCCCGCTCCTCTCAGATGCTGGGAACATAGCTTGCACCTATTACTACAGTCCCATGGACACAAACCAATTTAGTATTGAATTCCTCATAGCATTCCCTTAATTACTGGTCTAATTTTTCAGACACAAAAATCCTGCCTACCTTTTTCCTTCTTCACTCTTAATAACTTGGTTTTCTCTCTTATTCTATTTCTTTTCTCTTCAATGGTTTCTTTTTTCACCGGGTGATGGTGGCACACACCTTTAATCCCAACACTTGGGAGGCAGAGGCAGGTGGATCTTTGTGAGTTCAAGACCAGCCTGGTTTACAAGAGCTAGTTCCAGCGCAGGCTCCAAAGCCACAGAGAAACCCTGTCTCAGAAAAAAAACAAAAAAACAAAACAAAAAAACAAAAACAATGGTTTCTTTTTTCAATTACACTTTTAAAATACTCATTTTCTTCTGATGCTAAAAGTTTACGTAGCTTATTACATCTCTTTCAGTCTTACCTAGGGTTTCTATTGCTGTGATGAAACACCATGACCAAAATTCAAGTTGTGGAGGAAAGAACTTATTTGACTTACATTTCCACAAAATTGTTTACCATAGAATGAAGTCAGGACAGGAACTCAAACAGGGCAGGATCCAGGAGGAAGGAGCTGATGCAAAGGCTATGGAGGGGAGCTGTTCACTCACTTGCTCCTCATGGCTTGCTCAGCATGCTTTCTTATATACATACATACATACATACATACATACATACATACATACATACATACATACATACATTAGGAAATTTTTTCTTTATTGATATTTATTGAACTCTACATTTTTTTTCTGCTCCCCTCCCTGCCTCTCCCCTCCCCACTTCAACCCTCCCCCAATGTCCCTATGCTCCCATTTTACTCAGGAGATCTTGTCTTTTTATACTTTCCCATGTAGATTAGGTCTATGTAAGTCTCTCTTAGTGTCCTCATTGTTGTCTAAGTTCTCTGCGATTGTGGTTTGTAGGCTGGCTTTCTTTGCTTTATGTTTAAAAACCACCTATGAGTGAGTACATGTGACAATTGTTTTTCTGTGTCTAGGTTACCTCACTCAAAATAATGCTTTCTAGTTCCATCCATTTTCTTGTAAAATTCAAGCTGTCGTTTTTTTTTTTTCTGCTGTGTAGTACTCCATTGTGTAAATGTGCCACAATTTCTTTATCCATTCTTCGGTTGAGGGACATTTAGGTTGTTTCCAGGTTCTGGCTATGACAAACAAAGCTGCTATGAACATAGTTGAGCACGTGTCCTTGTGGCACAATTGAGCATCCTTTGGATATATACCTATAAGTGGTATTATTGGGTCTTGAGGAAGGTTGTTTCCTAATTTTCTGAGAAATCTCCACACTGACATCCAAAGGGGTTGTACCAGCTTGCATTCCCACCAGCAATGCAGAAGTGTTCCCCTTTCCCCACAAGCTCTCCAGCATAAGTTGTCATCAGTGTTTTTGATCTTGGCCATTCTTACAGGTGTAAGATGGAATCTCAGAGTTGTTTTGATTTGCATTTCTCTGATGACTAAGGATGTTGAGCATTTCCTTAAGTGTCTTTTAGCCATTTTAGATTCCTCTGTTGAGAGTTCTCTGTTTAGGTCTTTACTCCATTTTTTTATTGGATTATGTGATGATCTTTTGGTGTTCAATTTCTTGAGTTCTTTGTATATTTTGGAGATCAGCCCTCTGTCTGATGTGGGGTTAGTGAAGATCTTTTCCCATTCTGTAGGCTGTCGTTGTGTCTTGTTGACCATGTCCTCTGCTTTACAGAAGTTTTTCAGTTTCAGGAGGTCCCATTTATCAATTGTTTCTCTCAGTGTCTGTGCTGCTGGGTTTCTATTTAGGAAGTGGTTCCCTGTGCCAATGCGTTCGAGTGTACTTCCCACTTTCTCTTCTATAAGGTTCAGTGTGGCTGGCTTTATGTTAAGGTCTTTGATCCATTTGGATTTGATTTTTGTGCATGGTGATAAATATGGGTCTATTTTTATTTTTCTACATGTTTATATCCAGTTATGCCAGCACTGCTTGTTAAATATGCTTTTTTTTCCATTTGATATTTTTTTGTTTCTTTATCAAAGATCAGGTGTTCAAAGATGTATGGATTGATATCCCTCTTCTGTTTGGTTCCATTGGTCCTCCTGTCTGTTCTTATGCCAATACCAGGCTGTTTTCAGTACTGTAGCTCTGTAGTAGAGTTTGAAGTCAAGAATTGTGATGCCTCCAGAAGTTCTTTTATTGCCCAGGATTGGTTTGGCTATCCTGGGTTTTTTGCTTTTCCAAATGAAGCTAAGTACTGGTTTTTTTTTTTAGGTCTTTGAAGAAATTTTCTGGGATTTTAATGGGCATTGCGTTAAATTTGTAGATTACTTTCGGTAGGATTGCTACTTTTACTATATTAATTCTGCCTACCCACTAGCATGGGAGGTCTTTCCACTTTCTGGTGTCTTCTTCAATTTCTTTCTTCAAGGATTTAAAGTTCCTGTCATACAAGTCTTCCACTTGTTTGATGAGAGTTACTCTGAGATATTTTATGCTATTTGTGGCTATTGTGAAGGGTGTTGATTCTCTGATTTTTCCTTCAGCCCTTTTATCATCTGTGTACAGGATGGCTACTGATTTTTTTTAGTTAATCTTGTATCCTGCTACACTACTGAAAGTGTTTGAGTTGTAGAAGTTCCTTGGTAGAGTTTTTGGGATCACTTATGTAAACGATCATATCATCAGCAAACAATAAGAGTTTGACTTCTTTTTTTCCAAGTTGTATCCCCTTGATCTTCTATTGGTGTCTTATTGCTCTAGATGGAACTATCTCCGAATTTTGGTGGCAAACTAGTGTGACTACTGGGATTAAAGGTGTGTGTCACCACTGCCTGCCTGGTTTGTAAGACTGACCAGTGGGGCTGTTTTACTCTCTGAACTTCAGGAAAGCTTTATTTATTAAAATACAAATGAAATATACCAAGAGTTCAGGAGTAAGGATAACCCTCCAGATGCCAGCCCCTAGCCCCATAAATCTACTTCCTCTAACCAAGCCCCATCTCCTAATAGCCCATTCAGTTATGAGTTTCCAAAGGATGAGGCTAGAGTCCTATGATCCCATCACCTCTTAATATGGCCACTCACTAGGGACCAAACCTTCTTCATATGAGCCTGTGGGAGAGAGGCTTCAAATATGAACCACAACTTGGGTGAGATATGTTGGGCTCTAATTGTAATGATTCTGTCCCTTTAAGAGTGAGCCACGCCCACTCCTCATCTGCCTGTATGCCTGGAGTTCCTGGTTCCATTCTTGCTCTCTGTTCCCATGGCTCTCCGGAGAGGCAGACGGCCTTCTCCTGCTCCTTTCCTTTTCTCTCTCCCTTCCCTTCTTCCTTCTTTCTTTTCCTCCTTCTCTCTCCTCTTCTGCTTCTTTCCCTCCATAATCCACCTTAATAAATGCTTAACTTTAATATCTGTCTGGTTTCATGCTCCCACCACCGCCGCTGCCGCCATTCGCCATCATGCGGTCTCGACTCTGGGGACCCGTTACCGGGTACCCCAGTATTAATTAAAATCATAACACTAATGACCTTGCACAATTAATAATTGTAGTTAGTATTTAGTATCCTATATCAAGGCACATTTCCTGTGTCTTCATTTAATCCTTCCCCCAAATCTTAAGTTATTAATATGGTGATAAGAAAACTGGCAAACTATTGTATAAGCAGCCCAAGATTGAATTTATTTACAGAAAACAGGACTTAAGCCCAGGTGACCAAGGCCCTAGGACATTGTGACTGAATGAATAAGCAGGTGAATAGTGCCTCCTGTGAAGGCGTGAAGCTCTCCTTATTTGAAAACAATGATTCCCCCAGATGGCTAGACACAAAACATACCAAATGTAGTTCTTGCATCTAAAAATCCAAAAGCAGAAGGCCCATTATTTCCCTCCAGACTCTATTACAGGATCTGTTCTAACTTATTCACTCTGTCTCCTTAGTTTCACTGAATTACATCATTCTGTTGTCCAGACTTGAGCGAAAGAGGAAAGCTAGAAGGCTCAGAGATAGCCCTGGCTCCAAGAAAAGTTAGACAGCAAACAAAGCAAATTAGACCAATCCCCAGTGTTCACAAAAATAGAATTAATTCCCCAAGCTCTTTCCCACTCTGATAACAGTACCTGGAACTGGTAGGCATTACAAATCACTTAGGGAGAGTTGGAATTAGTGTCCCTCAGGCAAGTGTAAGTAACAATGGGATTACCAAGTGCAGCTTCTACCAGGGTCTTTCACGTAGGTTAAGTGAACTAAAAAAGTCTTGACCTAAGAGGGACATGCTTGTGAAGTATAGGATGCTTCTAGAGCCACCCACTAGATGCTCACCTTGGGACTAGGCACTGTCCTCAGCTTTAAGTGTAGTGACTGAGGGCTCACAGCTGAGTGGGTGTCTGTTTCTCAGGATTGTGTACTCCCTGGGCAGTCTTCAGGGAGAAGACTGAGCCTTATCTACTCTGAATCTTGAACATCTCAGTAAGCTGACTCTGGTCTAGCTCATGTTGGGCTTGAGGGTCTCTGTTGCCATGGCATTGCTTTCTTTGGTTTTTGACCCTTCCTGCTGCTTTCATATCCCAGAAGGGAGTGTTTCCCAGTAAAAACATTGGGAGAATTCAGTCTAAGACAAACTCAGATAACTTCACATTCATATTTACAAAGAGACTCCTTAACTGGACAGTGCTGGTGTTGATCCCAGCACTCAGGGGGCAGAGGCAGTCTGAGTTCTAGGCCAGCCTGATCTACAGAGCGAGTTACAGGACAGTCAGAGAGCTACACAGAGAAACCCTGTCTTGAAAAAAGGAGAGAGAGAGAGAGAGAAAGAGAGAGAGAGAGAGACTCCTGCTGTTCCTCAAAACAACAAATCAGTTGTTGGAGCATGGTGGCAAAAGCCTGTAATGCCAGGCAGATCTCTGTCAGTTTAAAGCCAGCCTGGTCTGCAGAGCAAGTTCTAGGCCAGCCTGAGATATATGGTGAGTACTTTGAAAACACACACACACATACACACACACACACACACACAAATCAATCCATCAATAACTAAAATTAAAGATTGCCTTTCCCAATAACAGTGTGTTCTATCGATTATGCAAATGAAGTGAGGGTAAATTGGGCCCAATGACCACACTGCATTTCATTAACAAGGTTTCCACCACCACAAACATCTGCACCATTGGTAAAATATCACATGGTGAAAGCTGGGCCATAGAGTCAATGCCACCATGCACCACAAAAAATAAGTTTAAAGGTTTGACCTGACAAATAGGAAACGTATTTCTATAAAAACATGTATGCTCAGAAGGAAGGGAAACGATCTAGGAAGCAGACCGGGGAGTAACTGGAGGGGAGAAGGCACCAGCAGAGCAGAGGATAGAGTAATTAGGAACAAAGTATTTGTGTGGAAATCCTATAATGGGGACTGGAGTAATAATCAGTAAAGAGCTTTGCTTTGGGAAAAAACAAACAAACAGAAAAAACACTTGTTTAATCTCCAGAACCCTTATTCCAAAAGCTGGATATGGCAGTGCACATCTGTAATCTCAGTGCTGGGCAGGCAGAGAGAAATAAATCCCTACAATAGCCAGGTCAGCAAGTTCCAGGCCAATGAGAGACCTGTGTCACTAAAAACAAGGTGATCAGCTTTAGAGGAACACCACCACCCAAGCTTGACCTCTGGCCTCTATGCGTACAAGTGTACATGCATCCACGCATGTACCCACATGTACACACGTGCACATAGGCAAAGAAAATGCTGTAATGAAACCAACTTCTTTATATGTTAACTTTTTTTTTTTTTGGTTTTTCGAGACAGGGTTTCTCTGTGGCTTTGGAGCCTGCGCTGGAACTAGCTCTTGTAGACCAGGCTGGTCTCGAACTCACAGAGATCTGCCTGCCTCTGCCTCCCGAGTGCTGGGATTAAAGGCGTGCGCCACCACCGCCCGGCAGTCTTTTTCTTTTATGGTTTCTCGAGACAGTTTCTCTGCATAGCTTTGGTTGTCCTGGAACTGTCTCAGCACACCAGACTGGCTTCCAACTCAGAGATCATCTTGCCTCTGCCTGCCAACTGCTAAGATTAAAGCTATGTTTCACCATATGCAGCTGTTTGAAAATCTTTTTGAACAAAAATAAAAATTGTAGCACAATGGACAGTGATATATTTCACATGTGAGAAAAACAACCAACCAACCAACCAACGATGCAAGACCCACTCCATTTTTGCCATATTTGCTTTGTACATAAGAACATAGGTATGTACATCTACATGTGTGCTGATTTTAGAGTACACACCCCTGTGATGATTTACATACATGGAGTGCCTGCCGAATGGCTTCTTTCTTGAAGGCTTGGTTCCCCCATGTGGTGGATTCAAACACTGGGAGGTGATTGACTCATAAGGGCTATGAACTAATCAATAGATAAGTCTATTTTTTTTTTTTCGAGACAGGGTTTCTCTGTAGCTTTGGAGCCTGTCCTGGAACTAGCTCTTGTAGACCAGGCTGGTCTCGAACTCACAGAGAATCGCCTGCCTCTGCCTCCCGAGTGCTGGGATTAAAGGCGTGCGCCACCACCGCCCGGCCAATAAGTCTATTTTTTAAAAATTTATTTTAAAAAATTTATGTGCACTGTGTGTGCCTGAGAACATGTATGTGCACTATACACATAGTGTGTACAGGGCCCTAAGGAGGTCAAAAGAAGCACCGACTCCCCTAGAACTGGAGTTACAGACAGTTGGGAATTATGGGTGCTGAACACTGAGCCTCAGTCCGTTATAGGTATAGTAAGGTGGGGTTGTGGTGGTGCACAGCTTTAATCCCAGCACTTGGGAAGCAGAAGCAGGAGAATCTCTGTGAGTTTGGAGCCACCCTGGTCTACAAAGTGAGTTCCAAGACAGCCTGGACTGTTACATATGGAAATCCTGTCTCAATAAACGAGAGAAACAGAGAGACAGAAAGAGAAAAATGAGACAGACAGAGAGAGAGAGCAGCAAACACTCTTACTGCAGAGTCATCTCTCTAAGATTTGGAGGAAGGTAGAATGCTGGGACCTGCCCGTTTACTTTTGGCTAACAAGTAAGGTGCTTTGCTGCGCTGCACACTCGGCTGCGCTGCACACTGGCTGCGCTGCACACTCGGCTGCGCTGCACACACTGGCTGCGTTACACACTTAGCTGCACTGCACACACTTGGCTGCGCTGCACACTCAGCTACACTGCACACTAGCTGCGTTACACACTCAGCTGCACTGCATACTCGGCTGCGCTGCACACTGGCTGCGCTGCACACTCGGCTGTGCTGCACACTGGCTGCGTTACACACTCGGCTGCACTTCATATTCGGCTGCGCTGCACACTCGGCTGCACTGCATACTCGGCTGCGCTGCATATTCGGCTGCGCTGCACACTGACTGCGCTGCACACTCGGCTGCGCTGCACACTCGGCTGCGCTGCACACTCGGCTGCACTGCACACTCGGATGCGTTACACACTCCTCATATTCTGTCTCATCACACAGGCCCAGAATCAATGGAGCAAAGAGACCCTGACCATAAGGCAAAATAAATTCTTCTTACTGTAAGTCATTTCTCAGATGCTCTCACTGATGACAATTAACACTGAGTGGCTGTCTTCCTTTTTCTGCCTTTTATGCTAAATCATTTCAAGGCAAATTACAGATAGTGTAACATTCACCTCTATATACTTGAACATAGTTTTTCAAATCTTTTTTATTTGTGTGTTTGTTTGGTTGGTTGGTTTTTCTAGACAAGGTTTCTCTATGGAACAGCCCTAGCTGTCCTGGCGCTCACTTTGCAGAACAGGCTGGCCTCAAACTCAGAGATCTGCCTGCATCTGCTTCCTGAGCAAGAGCAGAAAACATCACAACCCCTGAGCCGTCTCTCAGGACCCCACATCCTTAATTTGTCTCCTTAGACTATCACTGAATGGCTTTCTTTAGCCCCTAGAAACAGGAGTTCAGATCTAGAGGCTTTATTTGATTCTATTTCTATTATTTTGGCAAGAAATAATCGATGACATTTATACTTTGTGCTGCAAGAACACAGGGACGTCGTTAAAAATGTTGTCCCTGGGATAGTGGCATTAAAGTAGATTACTGGGTTTAAATGGGGACATCCTGGTTTTAAAAGTGTGTGTTTCTCTTTGTGATCACACACTGAACGGAGGGATACGTGGCAGCACTGCTCACAGTTTTTTTTTTTTTTTTACATCTGTTTGCGGTTTGTCAAAATTCAAACAAACTTTATTACAATTGCACTATTGTAAGGTCACTCCTTTCTGCTATCACCTGTAAATGTTTTAACCGAAGCAAGAAGTAAGGCTTTTCAAACAAAACAGGCTAGATTACTTTCTCTGTTTAGTTTTTTTGGGTTTTTTTCTTTTTCTTTTTTTTAAATTTATTTATTCATTTATTATGTACACAGTGTTCAGCTTCCATGTATGCCTGCATGCCAGAAGAGAGCACCAGATCTCATTACAGATGGTTGTGAGCCACCATGTGGTTGCTAGGAATTGAACTCAGGACCTTTGGAAGAGCAGTCAGTGCTCTTAACCTCTGAGCCATCTCTCCAGCCCCTGGTTTGTTTTTTTTTTTTCAACACAGGGTTTCTCTTTGTAGCCCTGGCCACCATGGAGCTCACTCTGCAGCCCACCGCCACTGCTTCTTAAGTGCTGTTTTACAGGCACTACCTCCAGGTGATAGCTATGTCAGTGGCCTTTTTTATTTTTTTGAGACAAGGTTTCTCTGTGTAGCCCAGGCTGGCCTTGAACTCACAGATCTTCCTGCCTCTGGCTTTCAAGTCCTGTAATTAAAGGCATGAACCACCACTGCCTGGCTTAGATTACTTTCTTGACATCAATGAGGAAAATAGTCTCTACAGGCTCTAAAAGCAACTCCTGGGGCTAGAGAGATGGTTGAAGAGACAAGTTCTGTTCCCATTATCCCTACGGGTTGGCTACCCATCCACTTTAACTCCAGCTCCCTGGGATTGGGGATCGTATGTCCTCCTCTGGCATCCACAAGTACCTGCACACAAGTGCTAACACACACAGAGACACACAGCCTCACATAATTAGAAGAAATGAATTTTTAAAAAAAGTTAAATCCTATTCCTACTTCCAATTCAAACTGCTAAACTCTAACAGGTATTAGGCTCCCTGAATTACAGATTTTGGCTGTTTTTTTTTTTTATAATAGTTTACAACAACACTAGTAACTGAACTTGTGACCCCCAACACAAGCTGTAACTAAACTCATTAAATCGAATGATTCAACACTCGTACAAAACAAAACAACAACAAAACCCAACAACGAACAAGAGAATTATTTGTGTTTTTATCACACTAAACCTAGTAATGGTCTTTAGATCTGGAAAAGAAATATAAGAACAGCTAGGTCTTTGCCCATCTATCCTTCCCGGAAACTAAGTCGGCAAATTGATGGTCAGAACCAGTAGAAGTTTATAATAATCTAGAGTGAAGAGACAGAGGGTAAATAAGGAAAGAGAATAAGGTGGGGGTGGGGGGAGTAGGAAGCTCTTTCTGGGTTCTTCAGGAAACAGGGCCTGAGGAGGGAATCCCTAGGAGGACCCAGAAACCATCCATCTCTCTCTACGAAGACCATCTGCAAATCTTAATTCAGGAGGAGGGAATTCCACATCATGCCCACATCAGAGAGCGCTTATACAAGTCTACCACTTCCTTAAAGCTGCGACCAGAAGGGCGCGGCCCACTCGCGCGTCCAGGAATTTATTTGACGTCTCGGCCTTCCCAGCTTTGACTGGCAATTTTCAGAACCAATCATCTCCAGCCATAGCCCCGCCTCTCCGTCGACGTGTGAAAGACATAAGTGTCAGCCAATAAAAAATAAGAGTGAGGATGTGAAGGCCGGGCTCTGCCCCTTCTACCTCAACGCGCTCAATAATTGGTAGAAAGGCTTGAGCAGCTGATACCAACCACCAATCCCTAAGGGCGGAAGAGGATGAAGGGCAGAGCGATGGGCGGGGGTGACGTGGCAGTGACAGAAGCATAAACTGAAGTGACTGACGGAAATACTAGCCAATTGGAGGCCAAACCGGCCGGGCACTCTGCGTTCTCCCGTCCTCGGACTTCAGAAAAGAACCAATGGTTTTGTAGACCTGCTTGATTGGCTTCCCTTTGAACCAATAGAAAGCAGATCTGGAGGACGCGTCGCGCCCCGAGCTTCTCACTGGGCGGAGTAGCATGACAG
Organism: Dicrostonyx torquatus; assembly: GCA_028555095.1. Taxonomy (NCBI): domain Eukaryota; kingdom Metazoa; phylum Chordata; class Mammalia; order Rodentia; family Cricetidae; genus Dicrostonyx; species Dicrostonyx torquatus. Next base: position 309,350 of record JAQHUG010000535.1, on the reverse strand, counting down.
GCCCGAGAGAAATGCCAATGTCCGCGGGGTCTTCCGCAAGTGACATTTGGCGGCACCAATCGCCGCCCTCCTTCCCGGCGGCCGAGCCCTCCTTCCCGCGGCGGGGCTGGCGGGGCGGGGACGCTGCGCGGCGGCGGCTGAAGCGCTAGCCGTGTTGGGCGCTCCGGGCGGCGGTGGCGGCGCTCGTAGGCGGTTCCGGTCGTGTCTCTCCGGGCGGCGGCGGCTTATGGCGGCGACCGAGCTGAGAGGAGTGGTGGGGCCAGGTCCGGCCGCCATCGCGGCTCCGGGCGGCGGCGGCGCGGGTCCACCCGCGGTGGGAGGCGGCGGCGGACGCGGGGACGCGGGGCCCGTCTCCGGGGTGGCGTCCGCGTCGGCGACGGCGGCGGGCGGCCCGGGCCCTACGGCCGGGGGAGTGGCGGCGGGCGGCCCGGGCTCTGCACCGCCAGCCGCGGGCTCGGGCGGTTCGGGCGCCGGGGGCTCGGGCTCTGCTAGAGAGGGCTGGCTCTTCAAATGGACCAATTACATCAAAGGCTACCAGCGGCGATGGTTCGTGCTGAGCAACGGGCTGCTGAGCTACTACAGGTAACTGCTTCCGGGGCGCCGCGCTCACCTGGCCTCCCCCCCCAAGTGCAGCCCACGGACCCGCGCTGTCACCCTTGGCCGGCCGACTTCGCTGCCAAGGTCGCTCTGGGTCCCTGTCTGTCACCTGTACAGATTGACAGCTTGCAAAAGTCAAAACCTCCAGATTTGACACGCCGCTCCTGTCCCCGCCGTCACCCGTCTCTGGTGCCTCGTCTGCCTCCATCCCCGGGTCTTTCCTGTCAGCAATTGTTTGGAAAGCATCTGCTGTGCCATTGTATTTCCGCTACCACGTGGGTGCAATCACTAATTCTGCAAGTGAGGCACTGTTGTGAGGCTGGAGAGGCACATACCCAGCCCGGGCACTGCCCCTCGGGAACTTACAGTGAAAGTTCTAACTCTTAACTTTTTGTGCCCAGTCTCTAAAATTAAAGGTTCTTGGTAACACTCTCGATAGACCTACCCTTGCTTGTTCACTCCATACATTCAGACAGCAAAGCACCACGGACGGGGAGACTTAGGGATTCTGTCCACCATATGTCTTACCTCTCCAAGCTTGCGCTTGCTTTCTCGATCTGGACAGCCGAGAATGGAGCTACCATGGCTTTGCTTGTGTTTGCCCCATCTCCTCCCACAGGAATGATTGTCTTATCCAGCAGTTCCGTGCTCTTTATAGTTTTACTTAAGATTGCGTTTTGTTAAAGGAAGAATGCATGGTTTTGAAATGATTTTTTCCCAATGCTTATTTTGGTATGGTATACTTACCATGACTCATAACGTGGTCATAACATGTCACACTTTGGGACTTATATTACTAGACAGAGGAGACAGAGGTGTTGAGAGGTGATTTGGGGATAAGTCTTAAGCATTCCCACTGGTTGGACACTGTGGCTGGATGCCTTACATGCTACATCTCATTCAGTATTCATAGCTCTAGCTCCCTGGGAGTTACGACATGTTCTCAGGTTCCTGACAAGGAAGCAGACTTAGCATTGGTAGCTCTCCCGAGGTCTTGGAAAAACCAGGTTCGAAATTACAATACCAATATAACCTGAAACCAAGGTCAGTGCCACATGAACCAATTAGATACAGAGATAATTACCTAAAACAGTTTATGGATTATGGTTCTAATGTGTTTCATGCAAAAAGTACAGGAGTATACCGTAAGAGGAATTTGCTTAGTACAATTCCGTTGCTCATTGAAATCCCTTCCTAAAGGCCATCCAGTTTGGGAACCCATGCCTCTGATGTAGAGTAGGGGCTCAGCCTGTATTTCTTTTTGGTATCACCAGTAGTCACTACTACCAAAAGGCTCAGGGCCAAATAACTTTCTCCTCAACAGCATTGGCTTGTCTTTTAGAGACCTTTAAAGAGAGTTTGAATTGGAGGTTGTTGTGGGGCCATTCTTATCTCTTCTCAGCCACAGAAGATGCCTTAAGATAGTTCCTCCTCTGTTTATGCAGCATTAGTCGTGAGTAGGTGTATTTGCATTGCTGTATTCTGAATTAGTTTTAATACAGCCCTTTTCTTCTGCTCTTCTAGAATTCGGTTTAGGGTTATAAGATGCATCTAAAGCTTTAGTTTGACCCAGAGTTTTTTCCCATCTATTCAAGCTCATATCTTGTTTTAATTGACTATTATCCTAATGTTAAGTTGATTCATATCCTAACTTGGTTCATAAATCACTGATCCCCCCATTTTCAAAAATTGTTCATTAAGGGTTGGGCATGGTGAAACAAGACTTTAATCCCAGCAAAACGCAGAGGCAGGTGGAGCTCTATGAGTTTGAGGCATCCTGGTCTCCATAGCAAGTTCCAGGACAGCCAGAACTACCTACTCAAAAAAAAAAAAAATGTGTTTTTCCAAGGATTTTAATATTGTATGGTCTTGGACAGGAGAGAGAGCTCAGTAGTTAAGAGCACTTACTGCTTATACATAAATGCAGGCAAAAGACATAAAATAAGCCTGGTGGTGATGGTGAATGCCTTTAATCCAGCACTCAGGAGGCAGAGTCAGGCAGATCTTTGAGAGTTCAAGATCAGCCTGGTCTTCCAGGGCAGCCAAGGCTACACAGAGAAATCCTGTCTCTAAAAACCCGTAACAAACAAACAAACAAAAACCAAACCTCAACAAGTAAGCAAAAAGCTCCACATAGAGTAATCCAAAGAAAAATTAAAAATATTCTATGGCCTTTGTAATCCAGTCAGGTTTTTGCATGATTTGCTTTGCAGGCTACTTCATTGTTTAGAATCCATCTTGATCAGTGTTGACCTTGGACATTAATAACTTATCTGTTGCTGTCCCCCTCATATTTGTTGCTACTTTTACCTTCTTTCTCACAGTAGCTGACTCCGTGAAAACTCCTTCCAAAACATACTAAAGTATGCCATCAGCCTGTCCTTGCCAACTAGGATGGTCTCCCTCACAAGCCAACCAATCAGCAGGGTCCAGTTTATCCGTCTGCATTACCCTATACCTCCAGAGTTTCAGTGAAGTCTCTCCTTCCTACAGCATTGGCAGTTTATTCTTCCTAGTAGGGTGCCTGTGATCCCCATCTCTTTCCTGGAATTAATTAACTATGTTATTCCTCCTCTGATTGTCATACGTCCAAAACCTACAGTCTCTTAAATTTCTAAAATTCTAAATTCCTTTCTCCTTCATAGACCCCATCCTCTGATGACAGAAGAACAGACATGAGCAAGCCTTCCTTTTAATCTTTTGCTTCTTTACTTAGATGCCCCATAACTCTCTTACACAGGATCCCAGCTCTCCCCAAAACACCCCAGGCTATAGTATTAGTTTTCCTTTTAGCTTCTAGAGATTAAATTAGTATTTCATCTGGCCTTTTCAGGCAAGAACTTTCTAGCCAGAAACTAACCATGTGATATTGTAATGACTGAAGAACTTTTCCTGCAGGCTCAGACTCTTTCCTGCATCTGTTGTAAACATTAATAGCCCTAGGTATGTTTGCCCGAGCCTAAGTGCTGTGGTCAAGCCTGCCTCCCTCCCAGTGTTCCTTGGTGTCTGTTAAACAGCTATGGACTTTATATTATCTGAGAACATTCTTTGGTGCATGAAGACAGTGGAGGCAGGAGAGATCCTAGGATGGCTGTTAGTGAAAGTGCCAATAAGGAGGAATGTGATAGAAGGCCCAGATAGTAAGTGTGAACTGGCCTTCAGCTGTGGCTCTCTAATTCAGCCTGCATTATTCATAGTGTAACTGAAGCTTGGGGCTGGGAGGTAAGAATAGAAAAAGCAGGGATTCACGTTACAGTGGCAGGTGCAGGGCATGGAAAATGGCCAGTCCTTTGAGACACCCCCCCCCACCATGATTATTGCTCATTAGTACATTTGAGAAAGAAAGAAAAGTTAGACGTGATAAAATGAACAACAGCGTATCTGTCTTCAAGGGCAGTAAACAGACTCACTCAAACATCCTAAATCTTGGTGTCTGGGGAAGGGTGTGTGCCCTTCCTGGCATGTAGGAATTCTGGATGTGCCAGGTGTGTTTCGCTGTTTGGCTCTACTGCTTTGTACTGTGGCAAAGAACTTTGACCTCTTTATGTTCCGAGTTGGACAGGGAGAAGTGCAGTTTGAACCTGAAGGTCCCTGGGCAGAGCCAGCGGCAGTGAAGACATGAGCAGTTTTCTCTGTATGCATGTAGTGCTGAGATTTTGATGTTTAAGGCGAATCTTGATATTTTTATGTCAAGTGCTTTGTAATTTGTTGTCACCAAATAATGTTGTAAAGTTCAAAAGTTAGTCTATTAATAGATCTGTCAGTAGAGTTCGGGGAAAGTTTTACACCCAGTCCTCTTGAGTGCAGACCTGCTGAGTCTTTCCTGGCTATTAATAGGATGGCTTAGGAGTTCCCACCAATAAAAGTCTGGAACTTAGGAAACTGCATTTTCCAGAAAGAGTGAAATGCCTGGTGATTCTTTTGTGCTTAATCTTTCTTTATTGTCTGAGACTGGTAGTTATTCTTATTTCTTAACATTTGAGCCATGACCAATACTTAATAGTCTAATCACTTAAGATTTGCCTTTTATACACTTCTGCAATATAATCCTAAGTGTTGCATGACAGTTCTCATTTGGGCTGATTTAGAGTGTGGGGGTGGCTCAGTGTATAAAAATGGAGCTATTCTTAGAGAATGAGAGTGTCAAAAAATTTTGTTGCACAAGATTATAAAGTGTTTTATAACTTGCTAAGTAAAAAGTAGTTTCTGCCTGCAGTGGGCACGAGGGAAGTTTGTCAGGTGAGGGAAATATTCTTCATTTGGACTGTGGTTGTGGTTGCACAATTGTATTCACTTGTGAAAACTCATTCATTTGTACTTATTAACTGATGAATTAATATTTCATGCAATTCTAGCTCAGTAAAGACTGTGTTTTTCAAACTAATGGGAGGAGGAACAGTGGGGCAATAAAATCCGACTCACATAATGTTTATAAGCTTTCCCACTGCTTCCCACTGTTTAAATTTCCAGGGTTGAGAGAACTATAACAAGACTTTGTTAATTCCTAACACTACTTAATTTTCAAAGTTCCCAGAGTTATGAAAGAAACTAAAAGTGGAGCAGGACAAATGTCTATTACCTTTCTGTTTAGCCTTTTTGTCTTGCTATGGCAGGTCCAAGGCAGAAATGCGGCACACCTGCCGTGGTACCATCAACCTCGCCACAGCCAACATCACTGTGGAAGACTCTTGCAACTTTATCATTTCCAATGGCGGTGCTCAGACCTACCACTTGAAGGCCAGCTCAGAAGTAGAGCGACAGCGCTGGGTGACAGCCCTGGAACTGGCCAAGGCCAAGGCTGTGAAGATGCTGGCCGAGTCAGGTACGGAGCAAAGGAACACTGGACCTGAGTAGCACAGGTTTTTACCCTTGACTGCAATGTATCTTTTGATTGTGTCTTCTACCTTAGATATCCCAAGCTTCTCATTGAATGTTATTTCTCTTAAGTAGTGGTTCTAAACTGAGTTCAGTCCTGCATATATACACACATTCCATTTGATAATGTCTGGAGACATTTTTGGTTAAAATAATGGAAGCTGGGGGTGTGACTGGCACATAGAGACTAGAAGCCAAAAATACTGCTCAGTGCCCTATGAAGCACAGAACAGCACACCTGCCCTCCAAGAAAGAATCAAGTAGCCAGAGTTGAAAAACTTTGTTACTAAAGTGCTTATGCTTAATTTTTTTTGTTTTGTTTTGTTTTGTTTTTCGAGTCAGGGTTTCTCTGTGGCTTTGGAGCCTGCTCTGGAACTAGCTCTTGTAGACCAGGCTGGTCTCGAACTCAGAGAGATCCGCCTGCCTCTACCTCCCGAGTGCTGGGATTAAAGGCATGCGCCACCACCGCCCGGCACTTATGCTTAATTTTTTAAAAAAATTTTGATTCAGGGTCTTACTAGTCGCCTTGGATGACCCGGAACCCCATCCTCCAACCTCTGCCTCCTGAGTGATAGGGCTAAAGACATGCTTCACTATGCCTGGTCTGTGGGGTTTTTTGTTTGTTTGTTTGTTTGTTTTGGTTTTTTTTGAGACAGGGTTTCTCTGTGGCTTTGGTTCTGCGCTGGAACTAGCTCTTGTAGACCAGGCTGGTCTCGAACTCATAAAGATCCGCCTGCCTCTGCCTCCCTAGTGCTGGGATTAAAGGCGTGCGCCACCACCACCCAGCCTGTGTTTTGTTTTTCATGTTAGTTGAGACATAATTGTTTTATTACTAGCTCAGTATTAGGAATCTTCCCTCCCCCTCCCCCAAGACAGGGTTTCTTTGTGTAACGGTCCTAGGTGTTCTGGAAATCACTCTTGTAGACCAGGCTGGTCTCAAACTTACGGAGATCCACCTGTTCTGCCTCCCGAGTGCTGGAGTCAAGGTGTGCAGCCACCGCTGCCTGGCTTCAGTATTAGTAATCTTACAGTTCATAATTTGGACCTTTGTATATTTTTCTTCTCTAGGTTGTTTTTTGTTGTTATTGTTTTGTTTTTGTTTGTTTTCTTTTTTCTGGCAATCTCATGTCCTAGGCTGGCCCCAAACTCACTCTGCCGTAGTTTAATATGACCTTGAACTTCTGCTCCCTCTGTCTCCACCTCTCAAGTGCTGGAATTTTAGGCTGGTTTCTGATAGCTTCACATTTGTTAAAGTTGTAACAGATGACCTAATAAACAATCTTTTCGAGCTTGAGAGATTGCTCAGTGGTTAGGGTACATCCTGTTCTTACGAAGAATGAGATTTCAGTTCTCAGCACTCATGACAGGAAGCTCACAACCATTTGTGACTCCAGCTCCAGAAGGATCTGCTGCCTCTGACTGCGAAGGGCACACATAAGCACCATTTATAGTAGTGAAAATCTTTTTAAAATTAGCTTTTGTTTTCCTAAAGAAAATGATAGGATTTGCCCTCAAGATATTGATAATCATGCTGAGCTTGCTCAGTGGCAGAGAACTGAGGCGGTCAGCTCTGGCTTAGGTTTACCAGTTCTTTTTCATCATTTCCCATACTGTACCTAATGTCTATCAAGTCAGGAGAGGAAACTCCATTGCTTTATCAATTTTGTGGTGATGGGTTACATTTTGACCATGAGCCCTGCCTCAGTTTAGCAGGGAGGACAGGTCCTTTCTTGTTCCTTTTGTTTAATCTGAAGGCTGTTGTCAGCTCCACAAAGGAGTGACACTGCTGGAGAAACAGTTTGCAGTGACAAACTGATAAGTGCACAGCTGATGGAGAGAGGTACGGTACAGTTCCTACTTGATTATGATCTGAGAGCTCTCTTGTTTTGCTTTTGGAGTGGCTTTAGGGTCAGATAAGTTCATCATGAAGTTCAGCTCTCGCTTGGAGAAAAATAATAAATAGAGCTTTTAGCAGCATAAACATATTTCAAGAAGCTGCTCTGCAAAACAAACAAACAGAAAAAGAAGCTGCTCTGTGGTTCCCAGCCCATTTTGCAGAAGGCCTGCATGCCTCCCTAAAGACCGTGGTGGGTTTGCAGTAATAATTAGTTTGGATTACATTGGACTCTTCAAGCTAATGTTTAAAAGTTTGTTGTTGGGGATGTAGTTCAGTTGGTAAGAGTGCTTACCTACTATGCTTGAAGCCTTTGGTTCCCTAGAATAGCAGAAGCTAGATGTGGTCACACCTTTCAGAGTTGGGAGCAAGAGGGTCAGGAGTTCAAGGTCATCTTGGCTACACAGGGAGTTCAAAACTAACCTGAGCTGCATGAGATGCTGTCTCAGAAAAGAGCTGGAGCCGGGCGGTGGTGGCGCACACCTTTAATCCCAGCACCCGGGAGGCAGAGGCAGGCGGATCTCTGTGAGTTCGAGACCAGCCTAGTCTACAAGAGCTAGTTCCAGGACAGGCTCCAAAGCTGCAGAGAAACCCTGTCTTGAAAAACCAAAAAAAAAAAAAAAAAAAATTGGAAGGTTTACTTATATGTTCCTAATTCGAAGAGCTCTCCAGTTTCCCATAATACCCTTTCTGTCAGTGGATCTTAAACTTCAGTATACATTAGGACTGCTTTGGTCACAGTTAGAAACACAGATTCTGGGCCAGTGAGATGGATTAGCTGGCGAGGGCACTTGCTAACAAGCCTGACAACTGAATTCCACTTCTGAGCCCTGCATAGTGGAGGGAGAGAACTGACCCTCACGGGTCATTCTCTGACCTCCCCACATATGCAGTATGACAGATGTACCCTACCCTTGCCCCATAAATATAATTATAAATGCATGTAATTTTAAAAGAGAAATGCAGGTTTCCAGGCCCTGCCTCTCACCATCTGAATTTAAGTATCTAGGACTGCAACCTGAGACTGTGCACCTTTATGAAGTGCATCGAACCTGTATGCTGTAGGCCATGGGCCACACTGTAGAGGAATCCTCTGGAATTTCCAGCCCTCAGTTGCTCAGAATGCACATAGTGAAGCATGGTGGTTTACTTGGAGCAGAGTAGGTAGGGCTCCAACTCTTGGTCCTGATCCTGGAGGCAGAACTTATTCTTGGGATCCCTGCAGATGAATCTGGGGATGAAGAGTCTGTCTCACAAACTGACAAGACTGAGCTTCAGAACACGCTCCGAACACTCTCCAGCAAAGTGGAGGACCTGAGCACGTGCAATGACTTGATAGCTAAGCATGGCACTGCCCTGCAGCGTTCCCTCAGTGAGCTGGAGTCCCTGAAGCTGCCTGCTGAGAGCAACGAGAAAATCAAACAAGTCAACGAACGAGCCACACTCTTTAGGATAACATCCAATGCCATGATCAATGTGAGTAAAGACAGTGTACCTCTGACTTTTTGACACTTCCCCTCTGAAATGTAATGCTTTCACAATGCTTGGAACTAACTGGTGGAGCAGTGACTGTCCAAGCGCTTGCTTTGATGATCCGGTGCTTTAGGTTTCCTTATCTGTTGCATGAAACAGGATTGGCTGCCCAGGTGAAGATGCTCTGCTCCAGTGGTCAGATGGACATTGCATCAGCCTGGGAGGCAATAAGGAGCTCGGTGGTGCGACCTCCTTTCTCTGAGTGGCAGGGCATCTGAGGCACTATTATATATTAGCTTGGTGCCTAAACTTCTTTTGTTTTTGGTTTTTCCTCTTTGCTCTTTTTTTTCTAAGCTGATCTGTCAGAGCTGAAAGAGCCTCTTGACTGTGTTACACTGTTGTGTTCTTTTGTTTCCTTCTGCCTTGGAGTCTGCATGGTAAGGCATCCTGCATGTGGAATGCCAAACAGGGCCTGGCTCAAGCACTGCTGAGAACTTGTCATACTAGTTGGTTCAGCGTTAGCCTTTGATTCCAGAACACTCCACTTGGGCATTAGAAGACTGTGGGTAAATACAAAGCATCTCTGGCCTTACTGATGTATTGCTAGGTATGAAAAGAATACCAGGTTTTATGATGCTGTTTTTCCTCTTCTGGTAGCTGATTCTCACCTGACAGGTTGTTTTAGCTCCTTGCACATAAAGACACTGAAGGATATTTCGTAAGTGAGACGAGTATTCTGTGAGAAACGGTTTTGCAGAGCCTCTCTCCCCCATCTAATTAAATGGGTAAAGTTACCTCACGAGTGCCAGATTTCCCTTGTTTAGGGAATGATCGTGAGAAGACCTAGTTTAGTTCCTGTCTAGTTTAGTTTGCCTGAAGATCAAAGACCTTTTCCGTGAGGAAGGGGAAATTCCATTTTCTTTCTTTCTTTTTTTTTTTTTTTTTTTTTTTTGAGACAGGGTCTCTCTGTGGCTTTGGAGCCTGTCCTGGAACTAGCTCTTGTAGACCAGGCTGGTCTCGACCTCACAGAGTATCCACCTGCCTCTGCCTCCCGAGTGCTGGGATTAAAGGCATGCGCCACCACTGCCCGGCGGAAATTCCATTTTCTTATTTTGTTTCTTTGTTACTTGATGGCAGTTGTGTTAGCTTTTATTCTAAATGTTGAACACCTTTATGGCTCTGATTTATCCCAGCCAGAAAGAAGACAAGTTAAGTTTCCTTTTAGGAATTTCAGGAAGGTTAGCCACCTCCAGGTCAGTGTTGATGCAGGTGTTGAGTGACTAGGCAGCCTGATAATTGCACAAGCAGATATCCATGGTAAATCTGTAGGCTTACATTGTGTTTTGTGTTTATGGGTGTTTGCCCTGCATGTATGTCTGTATATCTCTTTTGTGCCTGTGCGGCCAGAAGAGGGCATTAGATCCCTGGGATTGGAGTTAGTGGTGGCCACAAGCCACCATGTGCTGGGAAACCAACCCAGGATTTCTGTTAGAGCCTTCCCAGTCCCAAATATGTTTCCTTTTTTTTTAAAAAAAAAAAACAAAAAAAAAAACAAAAACACTGCTCCAAACATCACAGTCACCTAAGAAGGATGGCTAATTGTTATCAACGTCAGGTAAATACTCAACTATTTGACAATCTTCTTTTTTTTCTTTTTCTAATATGATTACTTTTTCCTAAATAAAACACCCATGCTTTATAAAACCAAAGCCTTGCCTTAGCCTTTTCTCTTGTAAATTGCTCTTACGTGTTCTTTGGGGAATTATTCATCCTCTAGTTCTAGGTTATGTTGGGAATGATCTTAGAAGTCAGAACCAAGCTTTCAGGAGGAGAATGTAGCTTTGTGGGAGAATACTTGCTCGCATACTCCAGGCTGTGGGTTCAGTCCTCAGGACAACACTGAGTCAGCTAAAAGTTTGGTAGAAGAAAGCTGTTCTTGGGGGCTGGAGAGGACCTGAGTTCAATTCCCAGCAACCACATGGTGGCTCACAACCATCTGTAATGAGATCTGGCACGCTCTTCTGGCCTGCAGGCATGCATGGAGGCATAATGTTGTATACATGATAAATAAATAAATCTTTAAAAAAAAAAAAGCTGTTCTTTCCCTCTTTGCTTTCCTATCCACTGCCTGTGTCCCTGTTATCATCTAGTTGTTATCTAAAATTCACTTTTTATCCTGCGTTGTTATCTGTTCACCTTTCAGGTGATAAAAGCAAGGCTTTAAATGCAGTCCGCGTGTGACACTTGCCTGTTAATCTCAGTACTCTGGAGGCTTAGGTAGGATGAACAAAAGTGCAAAGCCAGTCTGAGCAGCTGTGTGCTGTGACAGAGTAGACATCATAGGCAGCACATTGGAGGTATTCAGCCTGTACTAGGAAAGTTAAAGAAGCTAGCACAGCATCCAAATGCTGAGGGAGAATGAAATCTTCCTAAAAAGAAGGCAATTTTATTTTAATTTTTGAGGCAGGGTCTCTCTGTGTAGCTCTAGCTGTCCTGGAACTTATGATGTAGACCAGGCTGGCCTCAAAATCACAGAAATCTGTTTGCCTCTGCCTCCCTAGTGCTGAAATTAAAGGCAGGTACCACCATATCTGGTGGTTCTTGCTAAATTTTAATTATTATCAGTAAGTATTATAAGAAGAGAATGGGGGAAGAATTGGTGGAGGCAGTGATGTGGCGTATGTGGACTCGTTCTCCTCAGATTCTGGGAACTGCTGGTGACTGTTAGGTGAGGAAGTAGCTAGAGGTGAAGCTTGAGTGGAGATTAGGGCAGTGCAGATGTGGATGAGCGGGCTGCGAGTAGCCCTCTAGAAGAGGCTGAGGTCAGTCTTGAGGCGAGCAAGCTGGTTACTGCCTTACTGAATGCTTCCTGTGAGCCCAGTGTGGTCCTAAGTGCTGTATGTGAATAATGACAACTCTGAGGCGGTCTGTGCGTTAGTCTGTGTTTATAGACAATGACTGTGAGGCACAGAGGACTTCTGTAACTAATCAGATGGCAGGAAAGAGCTGTGACTTGAGGCTCCACTTCTTCTGCTGTCGAGTGATGGAAAGAGATTACAGACTCCAGAATATTAAAGGAGAGTCTCTAGGACTTAATATTTGGATGTAAAGGAGGAAGCAACTCTGAAAGAGAGATATCTATCCATAGGCTTGGACAGCTTGAAGGCTTTGGAACCGGTTTGTGATGGCAAAATTCAAAGGAGGAAACAAGAGTCAGCAAGAGAATGTGGTGAATCAAGCATGAGAGCCACTGATTTTGAAGTACTTTGAGCTGTTGAATAGGCACTTGGATATTCTGGTCTGAATCTCAGAGAGTCCAATTTGGAATCACTGATTTAGTAGCCATTGGTGGACTTGTAGGCAATTGTTGAAACCATGGGAGCAGACATTCTAATAGAACCTTTTAGTTTCTTTGTAACAGGGAATACACTTTCAAGCTTACATTGGTTCCTTCCTTCGTTTATTAAGCAAACTTTATGTGGCTCCTGCTGTGTGTTAGGAGCTGAAGACCTGTATATGAATAAGCTGTAAAATGTATTCTGAAGTTGTTCGTGATCCCTCTGGAGAGATAGAAACCCAGTCATGATACTGCTGTGCATGTGTCAGATAGAAGTATGCTGAAACTGGTAAGGACATAGAAGAAGCAACTAGCTGCTTAGGAGTGCGGGTGTCACAGAAATTCCGTTTCTCTTATAGGTCCTCTCCTTTCCTAGAGAAGGTGGAGTGGAAAGAGAGGTGCAGGCAAGAGTGAGTAGCATATACCTAAGTAGTTAGGACTGGAAGGAGCTGTGTGCCCAAGAAATGGTGAGTTCAGTGTGGCTGTGCTGTACAGTACAGAGGTAACAGCGGCTGAGAGAGTAGTTGTGTGAGGGCTGTTTGTATTGTAACCATAACTAGGATTTGATCCTAGCCTTGAGGAGTCAGTAAAGGTATGGAGGTAATCAGATTGGGGGGGGGTGTTTGTTTTTCTCTACCTCCCATCTTTGATTCACCAAGAAGTATTCTAATTTTTAAGTTCAGTTGTTTCTGAAATGACTAAAATAAAAGCAAGGCCAAGTTACCCCATCTCTAGTCTGAGTCATTGCGGATCTGTTCTCTGTCTCAGTCCTCAGCTTTGGGTTTTGTGAGTGTAGCTGATTCATTGAAAGCAGTTTTCATACACTTTATCTTTTATCCAGTAGATGTCGGGTGCAGTTCACATGCCTGCCCTTTATGCTTGTCTGGCTTTGCTGCTCACTTGGTATTTGCTTGGTCCTCGTGACCAGGAAAATAGGAGAACTATGACAACGGTGTTCGCTCTTTCCCCAGTCTGACCTTGATTGCAGCACAGAGCTGGCTGTCCCCAATACTGTGAAATAGCAGGAAGTATTTAATTGTCATATGCCTTCTCATGTTCTCAGAATAAGGTTTCTTGGTGGAGACTCTGACTAGTTGAGGTGACATAACCAACACTTTCTCTGTACAGGCTTGCAGAGATTTCCTCATGTTAGCCCAGACTCATAGTAAAAAGTGGCAGAAGTCTCTACAGTATGAAAGAGACCAGCGTATTCGACTTGAAGAGACTCTTGAGCAGCTGGCAAAGCAGCACAATCACCTGGAGAGAGCCTTCCGGGGAGCCACGGTGCTGCCGGCAAACACTCCGGGCAGTACTGGCTCTGGTAAAGGTGAGAAACCTAGCTCTTACATAGCTGGTCTGATGCAATCTGGGCGGTTTCTGCAGTTGACAGAAGAATTGGTGGCTCATGTGAGATGCATTTAGAGTTATTGATTTCTTTTGGCTTTCCCACTGCTTTCAACCATTGTTGCCATGTTTGTTATTAGTATTTAAAAGAACCCACTGTGCCAGGCATTGGTAAATGTAACCACAGAAAACAAATGAGGCTTTTTTCTTTGTAGACCAGTGCTGTTCTGGCAAAGGGGACATGAGTGATGAAGATGATGAGAATGAATTTTTTGATGCACCAGAGATTATCACCATGCCTGAAAATTTGGGCCACAAGTAAGTTGTCCTTGACTGTTTAAGAAAACGAACGTGTATTTTTATGATAAGACTCTTTCCTGTGAGAATCTGAGCTGGTGATAGTTGCTAAGATGTGGGAAAACTGTTAGCACTTACATACTGAATTCTCCAGAGACCCCCCCCACCCAAAAAATTCATACCCATTCTAAGTGTATGCAGTATATTTGGCATTGTGCTTCATAAAGAACTGATGAGGACCAAACTTAAATTCTGGTCTTTGTTCTAATTCTCTGTTTTTCATCCATGAAGACGTACTGGTAGCAATATCAGTGGAGCCAGCAGTGACATCAGCCTTGATGAACAGGTAACTCTTATTTGGAAGTTGTCAGCATTGAGGGACTTTAGTTTTGATTCCCAAGAACTTGTCTATGAAGTGCTAAGAGAAATAGAAACTTCTGTTGTTGTTTGCTAAGCATGGGGGAAGGGAAGGTTATAGATAGCAGATTTTTGTTCTTTGTGGCTGATTGTATGGCTTTGTTTTTGTTTCTAGTACAAGCATCAGCTGGAGGAGACCAAGAAGGAAAAGAGAACCAGAATACCGTATAAGCCAAACTACAGTCTCAACTTGTGGAGCATCATGAAGAACTGCATTGGAAAAGAGCTCTCTAAAATCCCAATGCCGGTAAGGTCCTCGAATACTCAGCCTGGTGTCCTTTCCGCCTCAGTGACACTTTGGTCACACTGTAGCAGTTTTAAGCATGGTCTTTATTTCCTTGCTAGTCATAAACCATCCTTTTAAGTCAGATTGTGTAGTACTGGCTATGGATCTACTATCTTTCCAGATCATCTAGAGTCAGTTGCTTATTTTTGATAACATTTGTGAGCAATTCCTGTGGCAGGCAGGCAGGCAGGCATGAGGCATGCACAGGTAACACAGCACCAATACTGTCTTCAAGAAGCATATAGTGAGACCACTATATGGCTTAAGATGGCTTAGTCTATAAAGGTTCTACCATGTAAGCAGAAGAACACAAAAAGTCAGGCATGGTAACATTGGTGTCTGCCTTGGTATGCACATGCACTCTTTACACACATACATACACAACTGTCCCCCACCCCAAATTAAAATAAAAGAATAGTAGCTGGGTTTGGCAATTCATGCCTGTTAATACCAGCACTGGGAGAAATGATGAGTTTGAGACTAGCTTAGGCTACATAGTTCCCTGCCAACCTGGGTTAAAGAGTGAGACCTTATCTCACTCTTACAGACATGCACAGGAAAACAAAACACATACAGATTAAAAGAGACAGTCAAGGAAATAGGTGGATGGTATTTCTTCCTCTTTTAGTGCTATGGGAAGCCCTATACAAAGGAAACATGGAAATAAAAGTAGTTAATTAAACCTAGAAAATAAGGACCATCTCCATGATGAAGATGGATATTGGGGCTGGGCATAGAAGTACTCTCCTATGATTCCAACACTTGGGACAGAGAGGCAGGAAGATCAGGAGTTGAGAGTCAGCCTTCAGTACAGATGGAGTTCAATGCCAGCCTGAGCTACTTGAGACCTTGTCTCAAAAATAAGCAAAGAGATAGGATTTGAACTGACCTCCCTTCCTCTAACTACACTTCTCCTGTCTATCCATGCTCTTGTCAAAGGGAATCTTAAAACTGGAAGTATGGTCATGTCGGTTCTCAACTTATCATCCTTTAGTGGGTCATCGCTGCCTTGGTTCCTTAGTGGTTCCTTCAGTGGGCTGTGTGCTTTCTCCTGATGGGCAGATCTCTGTCATGAAGATTAGAGTCAGGATAGACTTCAAGTATTAGGCACGGGCATTTTCACACTCTGCTCTTTATGCTTGAACTGTGTTTATTTGTCCACCAGCCTATGGTACTTTGCTGCGACTACAGCTCTTTGTTGGAGGATTTTGCTGTAGTGTCTCTTTAATAAACCTCTAGAGTATCTATCAGGGTAAAATATTGATCCCCTGTGCTCCAGGAAGCTCCATTGTTTGTGTTTGGCAGTGTTCTGCTTGCTTATTCATTCTACAAATATTTTTTGAGTATCTCTAATTTGCCCTATGCAGTGCCAGTGTCTTAGGCAGATGTTTGGCTTATAGAAAGATTAATTTGAATCAGGGGTCAGCAAACTAAGGCCCTGGGGCTAAATCTGGCTGCCATCTAAACAGCCATAAGCCAAGAATTATTTTTATTTTTTTATTAAGTGGTTGGGAAAGAAATCTAAAGGAACGTAATAATTCATAAGATTACTACCCACAAATCAAGCTTTGTGGGACAGAGATTCTCATTTATTCATTTCTGTGTGGCTGCTGTCTTGCTGTAGCCGCAGTGTTGAGTGATATGACAGAGACCACCTGGTCCTGAAGGCTTAAATATTTACTGTGTAGCTCTTTACAGAGAAAACAAAAAACAGGCACCTGCCTTAAACAAATGTTAGCTTAACATTCTTAGTTTGAAATCCAAAAGTACGTTTTCCCGAGCTGATACTGCCAGTGTCAGTACCAAGTTTCTTTCTGTTTTGTGGCTCTCTGCTTATGATTGAGTGCTGTAATTCATAGATCTGTAATGGCTCCTTGAGCTGTTGGAGGATACTTTGCAGTCAGCTGGAGGATGGAAAAATGAGAGCAGGTTGTGCCTTTTAAAGGTACTTCCTGGAAATTGCACAATCCATTAATCTCTTAAATCTCTGTGGCTATAACTTACTTATCTGACCATAGCTACCTAGAGAAAAGTCTAGAAATACAGACTCAGGTTGTGGGAGCTGCATGTTCTGTCCATAACCTGGTACTTGGAAGCAGAAATAAATAATAAATAAAATACCTCCTCAGCCTCTTGGTACATAGGCACCATGTCTTCATAGACTGTTTGTTTCTTATAGCTAGGAACTGTGTTGTTGCTATGTATGTCCTTGATGCTCAGCATACTGCCTAACATTGACATTCAGCAAATACTAAAATAATTAATTGATTGAGCCTCAAAAAACAAATAGGTTTTTATACATGTGTGTAAGGTTTATTTTTTTAAAAGGAATGATTCCCAAGGGTGAGAATGTAGCTCAGTGATAAGATTGTTTGCCTAGGATGTTTAAGGCCCTACATCCCATCTCTAGTACTAGAAAATAATAATATTGATGATGATGGGATAGTAATGTGGTAGTAGTAGCCAGGCAGTGGTGACGCACGCCTTTAATCACAGCATTCAGGAGGCAGAGGCAGGTGGATCTCTGAGCTTCAGGGCAGCCTGGTCTACAAAGCTATTACACAGAAAAACTCTATCTCAAAAAAAAAGAAGAAGAAGGAAAAAAAAGAAGAAAGAGAAAAGGAAAGGAAAAAATAGCGGTAGTAAAATAAAATGAAGGTTGACTTATAAGAAAAGATTTTTAATTTTTTTTTTTTTTTTTTTTTGGTTTTTCAAGACAGGGTTTCTCTGTGGCTTTGGAGCCTATCCTGGAACTAGCTTTTGTAGACCAGGCTGGCCTCAAACTCACATAGATCCGCCTGCCTCTGCCTCCTGAGTGCTGGGATTAAAGGCGTGTGCCACCAACCACCCAGCTAAGAAAAGGATCTTAATGAGCTTATATTAGAAAAACCTCCAAATAACTGGTGTTTGTGAAACCTAAATAAAGGAGGACCACTTGCTTGAGCATTGACCACCTTATAAGGAATTAGTAAGCAGGTGGACTGGAAAGGCAGGCCGTCATTCTCAGGATGTAGATCCTATTTATAAAGAGCTTCTGGGGCTAGGTGACCTGTATCTTCTTTCCTCATTGATATCTCCATTAGGAATGTGCAATCCTGTACCCTCCCGACAAGTCATCTTTTTAGGCAGCATTCTATTACAGGAGAGCTGGGGTCAGCTGGTTTTAAAGCTTCTGTTCCTCCTGGCATCTGGCTGGGCACTGCGAGTGTAAGACAGCAGGACAGCAGTAGGAGGTCGTGGCTTCCTCTTAGGCATTTTTCTGACAGCATCTGTGTGACTCTGTTTCACTAACAGTCTTCCCTGAGCTCCTCAAGGTGCTAAGCTTCTGCCGTATCCCCTCACCCTCTGAGGTACTGTGATGTCCCTTCTCCATGTCCCCAGCTCATGGCTGGCTGGTGTTACTAGTCTCTGATTGTCTTTTGTGGCTAGCTAACTCTCATTAGCAGTGAGTAATGTCCTTGCTTTCTTCTCCTTAAAATACTCAAACTCATTTTTTTGTGTTTGGCCTCTGAGTGTGACCAGGGTTTTGGGAACATTTATTAGAAGGTTATATGTAAATGAAAAGTAGTGACAGACTAGTCTGGTCCAGGTTCTCTTGGGTCTGGTAGCACAGTACACAGCTTTTCATGATTTTCCTCTGAATATGTGAAATTTTTTCTTCATTCTCCCTGAATTGTTGTCACTAAGAGATTCTGCTGCAGTAAGGATTTGGGCCTTACTGTTACCAGTTGGACACTGTGCCACATTCAAGCATTTTCTGTAGTGCAGGCTTATTACATATGTGTGTGGGTATGTGCATGTGAGTTCAAGTGGCTGGAGGACAGAGTCATCTGATTGCCTGGAGCGGGAGTTAAAGGTGCTTGTGAGCCAACTGATATGAATGCCACTAATGGAAGTCCAGTCCTCTGGAGGAGCAGCAAGTGCTGTTAATCACTGAGCCTTTGCTGGGCAGTGGTCGTGCACTCGGGAGGCAGAGGCAGGTGGATCTCTGAGTTGGAGGCCAGCCTGGTCTACAGAGTTCCAGGACAGGCTCCATAGCTACTGGGAAACTCTGTATAGAAAAACCAAAAAAGAAGAGAAAAAAGGGGCTCAGTGGTTAAGAGCACTGACTGTTCTTCCAGAGGACCCGGGTTCAATTCCCAGCACCCACATGGCAGCTCACAACTGTCTGAAGATCCAGTTGCAGGGGATCTGACACCTTCACACCAGTGCACATAAAATAAAGTTAAATAAACCATAAGAAATATTTTTAGAAAAGAAAAGAAAAAAATCACTGAGCCATCTTTCTATTCCCTTCTTTCTCTCTCTCTTTAAAATATTTATATTTTATGTGGGCTGTGCATGGGGGACAGAAGAGAACCTCACCTAGAAATGTCATACTGAGATGGTCTCTCACTGGGCTTAAAGTTCCTCATTTCAGCTAGGCTGAACAGCTACTACTTAACATGTGCCAGTCTCTACATGTGGGCTCCCTCTACCCCTAGCTGGGGTTACAAGCTCATGCAGCCATGATGCCTGGCTTTTTTTTTTTTTTTTTTTTTTAATGTAGGTAGTAGTAGGTAGTAGAGATTTGAACTTAGGTTCTCCACTGGGTGGTGGTGGCGCACGCCTTTAATCCCAGCACTCGGGAGGCAGAGGCAGGCGGATCTTTGTGAGTTCGAGACCAGCCTGGTCTACAAGAGCTAGTTCCAGTGCAGGCTCCAAAGCCATGGAGAAACCCTGTCTCAAAAAAACAAAAAAGAAAAAAAGAAAAGAAAAGAAAAATGAACTCAGGTTCTCATGCTGGCAGAGTAAGAGCTCCTACCCACTGAGCTCAGCCCCTAAAGCAAATTATACTTGTTTTTGTTGTTTTGATACATGGGTCTGTGTTATGTAGTTCTGGCTGTTCTGGAACTTGTTATGTAGGCCAGGCTGGCCTCAGGCTCACAGAGATCCACCTGCTGCCTTTTCTTTCACACACATGCTGGGTAAAAGGCATGTGCCACCATGCCTGGTCTTAAAACAAATTTTAAATTAGCAAAATTATTTAAAATTTCAAAGTTACCTTAGAAATTAACTTATTTTCTTGAGGGAGAAGCAGTGTGAGTAGTATCTGTTGTTCACTTCTCCATCATGTTGGAAGCACAGGTTTTGGCACACATGGCACTCGGATAATATTGTATAATGGTTAGGCGCACATTTCCCCAAGCCAGAAATGCTTCCTCGTTCCCTGCACCCTCGCCACGCTCTTGCATCATCTAGTGATTGAGTGCTATAAGTTGGCTGTCAGATTTGAAGAGTGAGAGCATGTCCTGCTTCTTCTCCACTCCAGCATCAGCAGTCCATGTCTAGAGCACTGTCCAGCCTCAGAAGTCAGCTCCTGACCAAGCCTCAGCCAGCAACTAGTCCAGGGGAGAAGCTGACTTTAGCAGTGCAATCATTTCTGTGGTCAGGATACTCCTGCACTTTTATAATCTTATCTCCTCTTTGTTTTTCCCCCCCAGATTGTTCTATATCTAACTTCCTCTCTAGGTACACTTCTGAAATTTTTGTTCCTTTAATAATTCATTCCCTCATTTGCTGTCTGATGGGGTCTCCTGTGGTCAGTAACTTATGGCTGTTGTCGAGTCTGCAGTGCTGCCTAGAAGCAGCATGATTTCCATCTCAGAGGGCAGTGATTCCTGCCACTCCCTGACATAGATGTTAACAGAGGAGAGTGGATCACCTGGAGTCTAATCGGAGAGCTACAACTTTTGTCTTCCTGTTGCTTTATCACCACAGCATCTTAGCATCTCCAGCTGTCTCCTGTGAATGGCAGGGAAAAGGCTTTAGATCTGTTCTCTTCCTTACAGGTAAACTTTAATGAGCCCTTGTCCATGCTTCAGCGCCTTACTGAAGATCTGGAATACCATGAGCTATTAGACCGAGCTGCAAAATGTGAGAACTCTCTAGAACAGCTCTGCTATGTTGCAGCCTTCACCGTTTCCTCCTATTCCACTACTGTCTTCCGAACCAGCAAGCCATTCAACCCTCTCCTTGGGGAGACCTTCGAACTGGACCGACTGGAGGAGAATGGTTATCGATCCCTCTGTGAGCAGGTAAAGAACCCAGACCTGTAACACTTTTCCTTTCTTATGACTGGGTAGGTTTTGAGAAGCCAGTCTCAGCCCATTCTGTCTTCTTTTTCATTAGGGTTCAACACACTAGGCCTGTC
The DNA here is from genome assembly GCA_028555095.1 of Dicrostonyx torquatus. Classification (NCBI taxonomy): domain Eukaryota; kingdom Metazoa; phylum Chordata; class Mammalia; order Rodentia; family Cricetidae; genus Dicrostonyx; species Dicrostonyx torquatus. The sequence goes on along the minus strand of JAQHUG010000535.1, from coordinate 288,637 downwards.
ATTCACCACTGTTGTGGATGTAAAAATATAAGGGGAGACTCTTGAGTGTTTATTGCCAATTAATGAGCCATGTCTTTCTCTTCTCCAGTCTTTTCTTAATTCAAACCTGATTTCTTCAAGGTGAGTCATCATCCCCCTGCTGCTGCACACCATGCTGAATCCAAAAATGGCTGGACATTGCGTCAGGAAATCAAAATCACCAGCAAGTTTCGAGGCAAATACCTCTCCATTATGCCCCTTGGTAAGGCCACCATGTTTGTTCCGGTGAAAGTGTTCTGGCATGATGGAGGAGGCTACTGTTTCATGCATCAAGAGATGGAAACTGATTCAGGCACCAGCATCACTAGCTAGTAATCATTTAACTTCCCAACTTTCAAATGAGTAAGGAGGCCAGGCACTCTTTTAAGACCCATCCTGCCATATCTTTGCCTCTTTAGTTTATTTACTTTTTGTCTCTAAGTACTACTTTAGAATATGGATTCTAGCATGCATTTAAGACATTATTTCAGTGGTGTTTCCCCATTACTCTAGTTCTGTCTGTATATACAACAGTTAGGGTTATGAGATTAGGTTTCTTGTCTAGTCTCTCTCTTACAGTCTTCTCTCCTCTGCTTGATGGATTACGTGTCATTTATGTAATGATTGAATCCTGGATAAAACGAAACTTTATTTTATTGGATTATAAGCTATTTTTTTGTGTTGGGATCAAAAAGCTGAAGCCTGGGAGTAGGAATGCTGACCTGTAGAGTTGGAAGCACACGAGAACTTTACAGCTGCTGCCATTCTTCATTCTGCACGATTTCCTTGCAAATTTTATGTGTGTGTGTGTCTGTGTGTGTGTGTGTGTGTGTGTGTGAGAGAGAGAGAGAGAGAGAGAGAGAGAGAGAGAAGTCTTTTAAGGTTTATTTTTTCTGGGCATGGTGGTGCATGCTTTTAAACCCAAAAGGAGGCAGAAGCAGGTGGATCTCTCTGAGTTCCAGGCCATTTTGGTCTACAAAGCAAGTTCTAGGTAAACCAGGGCTATTACACAGAGAAACCCGGTTAAGATTTATTTTTGCTAGTTTTAGTGTGTGTGTGTGTGTGTGTGTGTATGTGTGTGTTTGCATGAGTGTGTACATTTATGTTCAGTGTAGTTCCCACAGAAGCCAGAGTCATCAGATCTCCTGAAGCTGCTGTTACAGTTGTGTACCATGAGATGTTTGCACCGTGGGTCCTCTGCAAGAACATTTAACCACAGAGCCATTTCTCCACCCCCTGAAAAGTGTACTTTTATACTTTATAATCTCATCACATAATTTTATCTTGTTTACTTATACAGATATTTTATAAGAAAAAGTTATATACTGTCTTTAATATATAGCTGGATTTACTTGTCTTAGTTTCTTTTTTTGTTTGTTTTGTTTTTTAAGACAGGGTTTCTCTGTGTAACAGTTTTGGCTGTCCTGGAACTCACTTTGTAGACCAGGATCGAATTCACTGAGACCCGCCTGCCTCTGCCTCCCAACTGCTGGGATTAAAGGTGTGTGGTACCACCACCTGACTCTCTTAGTTTTTTAATGTGGATTAAAGCTATTGACTAGTGTGTCCTTTCATAATTTTTAGAAGACCAGTTGTTTCAGTTTTATTGAGCTGGGAATGATTCTTGAATACTTACTTATGTAGGATAGTTTTATTGGATATAGAATTCTTCCTTTGATAGTCTTCTCAACATATTGACTTAGTTATTCTACTGTTTTTTGGCTTCTTGTGTGCTTTTCCCCCTCAAATATTTCATTGTAATTATATAGTTTATATATATATATACATACACACACACACATATATATATAAGCATTTCATACATGTTACATGTGTAGTTAAGTGCTATTTACTACATTCATAATGGTATATGAACACTGTTAATGATCTGACTCCAAGATACTTTATTTTGTTCAGCTGAAACTGCACCCAGTAACTGCTCATTTGGCCTTCCTCCAGACTCAGAAAACCACTGCTCTACGTTTTGTCTGTACAATTTTCACAGATCTGTGATTTAAAAATATTTGTCTTTTTGTGATTAGTTTATTTCTCTTTTTTATGCTAACTATTCCTATTACATTGCACATGTACACACTTTTTTTTTAATCTGTCCACCTGTTGATGGTTATAGGTTGTTTCCATGTTTTAACTATTGCATATAAATTCTGTGAAGTTGAGTATAAATATTTCTTAGAGTCCTTGCTTTCTGTTCTTTTGAGTATATACCAGTAGTGGAATTGCTATATCACATGGTAATTCTTTTTAATGTTTTGAGAAATTCCACACTGTTCCCACCATTTTATGTGACTATCATTTTATATTCCTCCAAACAGTGTGCCAAGGCTGTTGTTATCTCACGTCCTTGTTCATTCATTCATTCCTCAAGTATATCTCATAGCGTTTGGTCTAACCGTGGTGTGAAGTATGTTTTCATGTGCTTTTTAATGATCTGTGGGTTTACTTTAGAGCAGTTTATGTAAGTTCTTTCCCAGTTGTTTTTAGGATTTTTGTTGTTTGAGATTTTGTAGCTCTGGCTGTCTGAATCTCAGAATGTCAACTGTGCTGGCCTCGAACTTACTGAGATGGCCTCTGGAGTGCTGGGATCAGTGGTATGCACCACCATACCTGGACCTTTTGGCAGGTTTTTTTTTTCTTTTTTTTGAGACAAGGTCTTACTGGTATGGAACTCAGAGACCTCCCTGCCTCTGTCTTCTGAATGCTGGATTTAAATTGTGTGCCACCACACCTCACCCCCACTCCTTGCCAGATTTTAAATTGAGTTTTGTTGAGTTTTAGGAGTTTATATGTGGTCTGGATATCATGCCCTTATCAAAAAAAAAATTGGATTTACAAACCAGGCAGTGGTGGCACATGCTTTTAATCCCAGCACTCAGAATTCATGCAGATTTCTAAGTTTAAGACCAGCCTGTTCTACACAGAGAAACTCTGTATCAAAAGAAAGAAAGAAAAGAAAAGAAACAAAGAAAAAATAGGATTTACAAGTTTTCTTCCATTTGTGAGTTGCTTTTTTACTCCTTTGTATTGCCCTTTGATGTACAAAATTTTTAATTTTCAAAAAAAGATTATTTTCTCTATTTTTTTGTGTGTTTGTTTTTGTTGTTGCTTATACTTTTGGTGTCATATCCCAAATGTCATTACTGCTGGGTGATGGTGGCACATACCTTTAGTCCCAGCACTAGGGGGAGTCAGGCAGAAGGATGTCTGCGTTCCAGGACAGCCAGGTCTACACAAAGAAACTCTATCTTGAAAAACCAAAGAAGAAAAAAAAAAGTCATTACTAAACTAGCATCTTGAAACTTTTGCCTTTGATTTCTTTTGAGTGTCCCCATTTCCCCACTCCAATCTACCCCACTCACCACCCAAGACAGGGTTTCTCTGCGTAGCCCTGACTGTCTTGGAACTTACTCTGTAGACCAGGCTGGCCTTTAACTCAGAGATTTACCTGCATCTGCCTCCTGACTGCTGGGATTAAAGTTGTGCACCACCGCTGCCTGACTTCTTTTGAGTTTTATATAGTTTGAGGTGTAATATTTGACATTTGGGAAAAAAAACTGATGTTTGGGATTAATGTTTGTGTATACTATTTTGAAAAGGTTCAGCTTCATTTTGCATGTAAATAAAAAGCTATCCTTTTACTATTGAATGATCTTGGCACCCTTGTCAGAAATCATTTGAGAGTATATGTAAGGTCTTATCTCTGGGCTTTTTGATCATAACCTGTTTGTCTTTATGCTAGTACTACATTATTTTGGTCAGTATGCATTTGTTTGTTTGTGTTTTTTTGTTTTGTTTTGTTTTTTCCAGACAAGAACTCTCTACCTAACAGTCCTGGCTGTCCTGGAACTCACTAACTCACTCTGTAGACCAGGCTGGCCTTGAACTCTAAGGTCCACCTGCCTCTGCCTCCTGAGTGCTGGGATTAAAGGCGTGCGCCACCGCTGCCCACTTTACTATGGTTTTGTAATAAGCTTGAATCAGAAATTGTGCATCTTCCAGCTTTGTTCATTTTCAAAATTGTTTTAGCTGATTAAATTCCCTTGTAATTCAATGTAAATTCTTATTTCTTTTCTTTTTTTTTTTTTTTTTGGTATTTCGAGACAGGGTTTCTCT